>SNQJ01S0077699.1:100126-110261 GCA_010110895.2 Picea sitchensis | reverse complement strand
CCAAAATGGATGAAGTAACCAAGCTACTAAAATCAATTTCTGCTAAAGTGGAAAGGTTGGAATTGGAAGGAAAGAAGAGCTATAGGAATTCCCCAAATGTTGATAATAGGGGTAGCTTCAAAATACCAACTAATTCCCCTCAGACCATCCAAAGAGATAAGAGAAACATGGACATAGATGATAAAAAAATCCAAAATCCTCTCCAAAATAACTTGATTATTGATGAATTTGAAGAGGAAGAAGATATTGATCCTGAGATCCATTGCCTTGGAGATACCTCTTCGTCCCCTCATTTAACTCAGTGTGCATATGAAGAGGCCCTCATGAGTAATCAACTGAATGAGCTGACCAAAGGAGAAAAGACCAGCAACGATCCGAATATATATAACCTCAGATCCAAGAAGAAATAAGGAACTCCTAATATTCCTGAGCGACCTGCTAGAGCTGAGAAACCTGCTAGAGATATAGCAGACAATAACAAAGAAAGGAAGGCACAAATCCCCCCACCAGTGGTCAAAATTCCTATCCTAGAGGTGAAGGAGATTCTAAAGCCTCCCTCCCCTTATATATTTGAGCATGAGATTCAAAATATTAGAATCCCTTACCTCTCTCAGAGTTAGTCAAGCATGAGGATTTCAAAAGGTGCCTATCAAAAAAATTTCAGCCCGAACCTGCGTCTCACTCCACATACTCAGTTGACCTCCAAGATTAAAGGCCAACTGTCATATTAGGGCCTTTGGTAGAGGATAGAGATGACTCCTCCCCTCCCTTATACACTTCATTGAACATCCATGATAAGGTGTTGCATAACTGCTTGATGGATTCAGGGGCATCTCACAATCTTGTGCCTAGTATTGTCATGGAAGAGCTCGGGTTGGAGGTTACAAAATCCTACCATGATCTGTATTATTTTGACTCCAGGAAGGTGAAGTGCCTTGGGGTTATTAAAGACCTAGTCGTTTCTCTGTTCTAGCTGCCAATGAAGAGCGTGGTCATGGATATCGTAGTGGTTGATGCTCCCCCTAAGTTCGGGATGCTCCTGTCTAGATCTTGGATAAAGAGACTGGGGGAAACCTTGCAGATGGACCTTTCATACGCCACCATTCCTTTGTTTGGGGGTGAAAAAGGAGACTTTACAGGGAAGCGCATCTCACGTACATCATCAGTGATGAAGAAAACCCCACGAACCATCTTATTTTTTCTTTTGACATTGATTTGGGATCCAACATATTGCAGCTCACTGATGCTCCTGAAACTCCTCTTGAAATCAGAAAACAACCCATTACTTTTTGTGAAATCCATCCTCCAACTACCTTTGTTTGGAATATGTTCTTTGACGGAGCTTATTCTAAGAAAGGTGTTGGTGTTGGAGTGGTCTTTGTTTCACCTTGTCAAGAAACTATACCTTTGTCCTATAAACTATAATTTGAAACTACCAACAATGTGGCAGAGTATGAAGATCTTGTTTTGGGTTTAAGGGCTGCAAAATACATGGGGTTAGAAGAGCTATCAGTATTTGGGGACACAGAGCTAATTGTTCATTAGATAAAAAATATTTATCAAGCTAAGCACCCTAGGCTTAGAACTTACATAAATGAGGTGTGGGACCTAATTGACAATTTCTTCTTAGCTTTCAACATTTCTTTTATTCCAAGAAAGGAAAATACCATGGATGATTCTTTGGTTGTTTCAACGAGCCATTTCAGAGTCCCATTGCCACCTAAGCTCAAGTATGATGTAGAGGTGAAATATAGACCCTCTATACCTGAAAATGTCAAGAATTGCAAGGTGTTTGAGGATGATCTTGAGATCAAAAAATTTCTTGAGTCTGTTGATAAGTTCTTTGCACTACATATTGATCAAGATCATGATTATGAAAGTAACCCTCATACTAATATATTTTTAAATAAAATTGGTAATCACCATATTTTTCATCGGCCTACCAACCACATTCCAAAGGGACTAGTTCCTTTGGAAAGATTGTTTGATGGGAATGATGCAGAAGTAAAGTTTAAAGGCTCAACTAATGATGCCGATATAACCGAGTGCAATATTGGCACAGAGAAGGACCCAAAAATTGTCAAGTTGTCAAGTAACTTGTTAAGGGAACAAAGGGATGAATATGCAGAGTTGTTAAAAGTATTTACTGATGTCTTTTCCTTGACATATGAATATCTTAGAACATATGATACAAGTGTCATTGAGCATAATATACCATTGAAGGAAGGGGCCAAACCATTTAGGTAGAAATTGAGACAAATAAATCCTATGTTGCTGCCTATTATGGAGAAAGAGGTGAAAAATATTTTGGATGCCCAGATTATCATCCCTCCGAGTTATTCTGAATGGGTGGCCAACTTGGTCCCAGTGACAAAGAAGAATGGAGAAATCAGACTTTGTGTCGATTTCAGACAGAAGCTCTAAGAAGGACAATTACCCCTTGCCAAAGATGGAGCACATATTACAGAGGGTAACATTTGCATCTAGGATATCCATGATTGATGGCTTTTCTGGATACAATCATATCTATGTCTTGCCTGAAGACAGAGAGAAGACAACCTTCACTACCCCTTGGGGAACATTCATGTACACTAATATGCCTTTTGGTCTGATGAATGCAGGGGCAACCTTTCAGCGAGCCATGGACATAGCCTTTATTGGAGAGAAGGACAAGTTTGTGGTAATTTATTTGGATGACATAACAATATTCTCACAATCTAATAAAGAACATTATGGTCATTTAAAAAGGGTCTTATTGAAATGCAGAAAAATTGGTCTCTCTTTAAATCCCTAAAAGTCATTATTTGCCATGAAAGAGGGGAAATTGTTAGGACACATTGTATCAGCTGAGGGAGTAAATATTGATCCAAGCATGATAGAATCTATCCAAACTTTTTCATTCCCTAGATCCAAGAAAGAAGTCCAGTCTTTCTTGGGGAAAATTAATTTTTTGAGAAGGTTTGTTTCAAATTTTGCTGAGTTGGTAAAGTTTATCACAACCATGTTGAGGAAAGGGAATGATATCAAATGGATTGTTGAATCTCACAACTCTCTTGATCAAATAAATAAGGCCTTGACTAAAGCACCTATGCTCATCAGTCCTAATTACTCCAAATATTTTCTGATTTTCTCCTTTGCTTCATTTGACATAGTAGTAGATGTTTTGTTGCAGAAGAATGTTGAAGGGTTAGAGCAACCCATTTCCTTTTTCAGTAGGGCACTAAGAGACGCTGAAATAAATTATGACATCATGGAAAAGCAGGCCTATGCTTTGGTTAAATCTCTTAAAGCTTTTAGATTTTATGTGCTACATTCAAAAGTCACTGCATATGTCACTTCAACCTCCATGAAGGAGATCCTCATTCAGCCTGACATAGACGGAAGAAGGAGCAAGTGGATTGCCAATATCCTCAAATTTGATCTTGAGATAAATCCCACCAAATTGGTTAAAGGCCAAGGTTTAGCTAGGTTGCTGGTTGAATCTAATTGCAAATATTTAGGGGTGCATTTCAATAACAGTTGTTCAGAAAATCAACAAGTTGAGTTGTCTTATGAAGGTTCTCAAGTCATCCCTCCATTGGGAGGATGCAACTAGTACAAGGACATTATATTTTTCCTATAGAAGTTGCAGCCTCCTGATGGTATGGAAAAGAAAAAGGTGATATCTTTGAAGCTATCAATTAAATATTGTCTTATTGATCAAGTTTTATATTGGAAAGACCCTTTATGAGTGCTTTTGAGATATCTAGACCCACAAGAAGCCCAAAGGATTATGTATGATTTTCATGACAATTTATGAGGGAGGGATCACTTCTGGAGAACCACAACCTACAAGATTCTCAGGGCTAGGTATTTTTTGCCTAGTCTCTTCACTGATGTCTGTGCAAAAATCAGGTCTTGTGTCAAGTGTTAGAAATTCTCTATAAAGCAACAACTCAGGTATTTTCCATTGAAACCTGTGGTAGCTTAGGGTCCCTTTCAGCAGTGGGGCATATATTTTGTTGGGGAAATTCATCCTGCTTCAAGTGGTCAACATAGATGGATCTTGACTGCCACAAACTACTTTACTAAATGGATATAAGCCATCCCCACAAGAAATTCTTCCCACAAAGTAATCATTAGTTTTCTTGAGGATATTATGGAAANTGGGGAAATTCATCCTGCTTCAAGTGGTCAACATAGATGGATCTTGACTGCCACAAACTACTTTACTAAATGGATATAAGCCATCCCCACAAGAAATTCTTCCCACAAAGTAATCATTAGTTTTCTTGAGGATATTATGGAAATATTTGGCTGTCCAAACATAATTGTCACTGACAATGCTACATATTTTAAGGATGAACCATTGATTAATTAAGTTTTTTGAACAGTTTGGAATCACATTGATTCACTCTACTCCTTACTATCCCCAAGGGAATGGACTGGCAGAGTCCTCTAACACGAGCCTTATTAAGATCATCAAAAGATTGTTAGACAACAAAAAGGCATGGGATTCAAGGATTAATTTTTTTTTATGGGTTGACAGAGTGATAACAAAGAGAGCCCTTGGTGTCTCTCCTTTCTAGCTTGTGTACGGATTTGAGGCCATTTTTCCTTCTTAGCTTTCCTTTCCTGTGGAAAAATTCTTCCAAGAATACTAAGGGGAACCTGATGATATGATTAGAAGAATATAGTAGCTAACAGAAGTGAAATAGACTAGGGAGAAACTACTGGACAAAGCACATGACCATCAACAAAATATCAAGCAGGCCTTTGATAAGAAGGTGACCAAGGAGGATTTCCAACTGGGAAAGCTAGTGCTCAAGTGGGATGCACCTAAACAAGATAAAGGCAAGCATGGTAAATTTGAGGCCTTGTGGATTGGCCCCTTCAAAATTTCTGAGGTTTTTTCAAATAACACTTACAAATTGTAGGATTTGGAGGATGTTGAAGCTTTTGGTAGCCCTCCAAATGGGCATTTTCTGAAGAAGTCTTTTACTTAAGCCAGGAGTGGCTTCCCATGTCATTGTAAATATCTTCTTTTCTTTTAACTTTGGTTTTAATAAGTGACTCCATAACCCAACAGCTAAGGCACTGGAACTACTTGTTCTTGGTAGCTTGCAGGGAGCATGCCATCCCCTGTGGAGCCAAATGTTATCACATGAACTTGTCAGAGTCCTGTGGGTTTGTGGCTTCTACCTAAGACTGTAATTTTTCCTTGTCTCTCTCCTTTTTGCAGACCAAGTCAAAAGGTTGTGCAAAGATTTAATCTGGGTCATAGGTCTCATTAGGAGAGATCAACAGTGGAAAATAATCATGGGAATCAGAAGTTCAAAATGTTGTTAAATTTGTTCGTCAAAGGTCCGAACACCCAAAACCCAAAATTAGCAAGAGTCATCCGATTCAGAGGGACACGTGGCACCAGATCCAAGGATTTGCAATTTTGCAAATCAAAGGTTTTAGCATTGAGCGACTGGCGACTGGGGTTTTCAAGGAAGTAATCATGGCTGTCAAATTCAAAGCAAGTCCGATCGTTGATCTGAATAAGGATATTTTGCAAGTTCGGGCATCAAAATATTTAAAATCAAGTGGAGTGAAGACTCTCAAAAGATGAAATCCCAAAGCGCCTTTGGATATAAGAGCCAAGTTATGACCCAAAGTCACATGCAGGATGGAGAGATGAAAAGGAGTTGTGCCAAAGGCCGAAAGAACCCATATTGGTCACAAAAAAAGATGAGCATGGCCTCGAGACGTTGATATTGACTCTCAGAAGTCATGGGCACCATCTGAGCATTGATGAGTGTCAGGCCTCATCCTGATCCCGATGAAGGTAGTTATTGAAGATGGGGGTGGTAGTTGAGACCTCGTCTCACCCCATAAATGAAAAACATTCAGAGAGCAGTTGTGAAGACAGATTGTCAATCTGAAGTTTCCTTATGGATAGATTTTCCTGTAAAGCACATAACTGTGATTGACTCACATCTGACAGGAGGAAGCCTGCACAATCTGACAGAGAAGGCACCGCTTGAAAATGTTAATGCAGTAGTCTGATCACACTCTTGGTGGTTGTAGTATTTCTGAGTATATATAGGCAGTTTTATTATTTTGTTAAGGTCGAATGGTTGAGTTAGGCTCCTTGCTATTGTAATATTTTGATGAAGAATTCCGGTTCTCTGGTTATGTACTTGATTTGAGACTTCTTGATTAATCTAAGTCATCTTTTCTTACCCCATATTATTTTCCTCTGATACTGAGAGAGTTCATGAATGATTGATTCACATGAATTTTTGTAACTATATTATGATGAATGTTTGATTATAGTGTTGTTATGATTTCTTTCATTTTCCTTGAAATTTGAATCCAAGAGGATCTTGTGTTTAATTTTTTCCTCCTTAGGCTGTTGGAAGACCTGATGTCCATGGATGAACTCTACACTCTCCTCACAAAATTCTTCCCTCTATTCACCCTTAGTCCAACTTACTGACTGAAGTTGATTCCAGACCTCAATTTCTTATGCATGTTAGTCCGGATTTATGAGTTAGAACGTTATTATCATTGAGTATTCTCCATTTGACCACCTAAAAATCATTTACATTTACTATATAAATTGATGGGTATTGGGCTTACCTTCTATGAAATTTGAAGGTGACTTCTAGTGCTAACATCAAGCATGTTGTGCTTATTTTAGACCATATAGGGCTCTCTTTAACTTGCATACATGAGATTTTTCGTTGTGTATAACGAAAACTTCCGGTTGCTCAATATAAACTTCTTCCACAATTTCACCATTGAGAAAAGTTGTCTTTACATTCATCTGATGTATCTAACAATCCATGGAAGTAGCTAGTGCAATGATAGATCGGATGGAGGTATATCTGGCTACTGGTGCAAAAGTCTCATCATTGTCAACTCCCTCTATTTGTGAAAACCCTCTAGCCACAAATCTTTCTTTGTATTTTTCAATGCTTCCATCAACAACATGTTTGATTTTGTAAATCCATTTGGAAGTCACTACAAAATTTCCCTCTGGTCTTAGAACAACATCCCATACATCATTTTTTAGTATAGATTGATATTCTTTAGTCATGGCATCTTGCCATACTTGTTCACTTGAAGCTTCTCCATGACAATGTGGCTCTGAATCAATAATGTGGGTCATGGCTGAAAGGTAGCTTAAGAATCTCTTAGGTCTCTTTCTTTCTTTGGTTGCTCCTTGTGGGGATTTATGCCTTTCTTCTTCTTCTAAAGTTTGTCGAGACCAAGCAGGTCTTTTATGTCCAACTGTGATGTCTCTGGGTATGTTGCTTGGGGTATCTGAGTCTACTGGAGCAACTGGGTCAACTGGAGTTGTTGGCTCATCTGGAATAATATTTGTCTCCCTCTGAACTGCTGAAGGAGGAGGGGGTATTGTTTCATTATCAATTTCCATCTAAGCTTCTCTGGATCTTTGAAAGGAAATTTCTTCTTAAAAAGTAACATCTCTGCTTACTTCAATTTGTCTCTAACCTGGGATGTAGATTCGATATGATTTTGAGGATTCATTGTATCCTACAAATGTACCCTTTCTTCCCGAAGGTTCTAGTTTGGATCTCTTTTCTTTGGGTACATGAAAGTACACTGGACATCCAAATATTCTGAAGTGTCTGATCTCAGGATTCACTTTGGTGAATGCTTCTTGTAGATTAATGTTCTTCGGGATCTGATGAGGACTACGGTTTTGAACATATAGTATTGTCATACATGCTTCTTCCCATAGAGTCATAGGTGGACTTTGATCATGTATCATTTCTTTAGTTTCCTCAATGATAGTTTTGTTTTTCCTTTCAGAAACCCCATTTTTTTAGGGTTGTAAGGAATTGTGAACTCCCTCTTGATTCCTGCTTCAATACAAAAAATGTTAAATTATTTTGAGGTGTATTCTCCTCCATTGTATGATCTTAATACTTTTGATTTTTCTTCTAGTCAGGTTTTCCACCCAAGCTTTAAATTCTTGAAATTTGGCGAGGACTCCATCCTTGTTATTCAGAAAGTAAATCCAAGTTTTCCTGGATTGATCATCTATGAAGAGTACATATTATAAATACCCATTTAAGGATGCAACAATCATTGGCACACACACATATGAATGTATCAAGTCCAAGATTTCCTTAGATCTGTTGTCACTTCTAGGAAAGGATCCTTTAAAATTTTTGCCAAGGGCACAACCTTTGCAAACACCTTTATGATGGATCTGGATCTCTGATAGACCTGCTACCATTTTCCCTAGAGTTGGAAGAGCTCTATAATGAATGTGAGGAAGTCTTCTATGCCATAACTCACTCAAGATGATAGTGTCATGTAATAAGGATTGAACTGGTTTGATGGTCAACTTGTACAAGTTGTTTTCTTTGACACCAATTAATTTGGAAGAGATTATATGAGAGTCTTTGTGTCATGCAAGGACTCTTCCTTTTGAGAAAGTAATTTTATAACCTTTGTCTTCCAAGGCCGAAATAGAGACAAGGTTTCTCTTCATTCTGGGTACATATAGAGCGTCCTCTAGTTTAAGTTGCATATCTGAATCTAGTTGGAAGGTAGAATTTACAAATCCTCTCACATTATATCTGGCATCATCTCCAAGAACAACATGTAGATGTGTCTCTTTCTCAACAAAGTGTGTTAGATGATTTCTAATACAACTCATGTTCCTGGAGGCACCACTGTCAATTAGCCAAGTATTATCATTGATAGGAACCATACCTGAGAGTGCTGAGATGTTGATATATTTATTAATTTGGAGTCTTGTACTGAGCTTACTTCCCATCATGATTTTTCTCATCCTCACAAACCCTTGTCAACTAGGCTAGAAAACCTAACGATTAGTCTAGGATAGCACTTTTAGTTTTTTTGGGGCTTATGACTGCCAACAATAAGCCTTGATAAATATGATAGCCCTGGTAAACTAAGGATCTTCTTCAATAAGTTTTCATAAATACAATTCAGAATTTTCTGCAGAATTTTGGCGAAACCCTAGAAACCCTTAGGGCCAAAAATTCGAAATGCCTGGAATTTCGATCTGAGACTTGTTGGAGGTGCACTGAAAGAGGTCGTTCCCTTCTATGTATTTTTCATCCCAAGAGTCCAAGTTTTGAGTGGTGAAAACTCTCATAAAAGGAGGCCGTATGGATTTTTTGGAAACCCTAGGAGGGTTGTACGGTTTCTGCAAATGAGTGAGAGAAGGGGATGGAAAATGCTTGTGCAATGGGATATTCAATACCTATGATATGATACCATGTTTATTTTTCATAATCTAGGTTAAGTATGAAGTTCATTCAATTTTTTCATTTCACTTAACCATAAACAATAATGTTGCAGCAACAAAGATCACAAGAAGAAACACCATGCACAAGAACACAAGAAGTATCCTGGGAAACCCTTCTCAACAAGGGAAGAAAACCCATCCAAATCCTTTGCTATATTCTTCAAGAGAAATACCTTCACCACCAAGAATGACCTAGCACACAAGAGGGTGCTTAAGCCCTAGAAGACTAGTGCCTAAGCGAGGTGCGCACTTTTTCCAAGTAGATGTATTTGTTGTAATTTCCAAACACACAAGAAAGATATGATTCCACAATGGAGAATCATACCTTACTTATATTAGACTTGTCCAATCAACAAAGGCGTCTATTGGCTCAAGAGGGCCGACCTATCTAAGTCACTTTATAATAATAATAATAATAATAATTATTATTATAATTAATATTAACCATATTACTTATCTTTTACATTTATTATTAATCACATTAAGGTGGGGCCGACCTGTACCCTTTACATAACAATTAGGGTTATAGGCAGGTCTGATTCTTGAACAACATATAGCAAAGGATATGATACACCCACTAGTGCTCATCCACTAGGGGCACATCCATAGGAATGTCATATCTCTGGTTCATTGCATTACACAGAAGAACCAGATCTTCACGCATTCACCTGTGCTCGTCCACTTTCACGTCCACTCTACATATCTTCATTCTCACTGCCTCACACAAGAGAATCATCTGGATTCTTTTTTTCAACTCTGTCGCTCAGAGGAGTCTAACACATCATCTTCATTTCTGTTCACATGGCGATGCACCCATCACTTTGGGATTTCTCACGTTCACCTTCTGCTCAG
>SNQJ01S0077699.1:73854-95062 GCA_010110895.2 Picea sitchensis | reverse complement strand
TGTTATGCTTGGTTGATGCAGATCTTGGTGATATTATGCATATGGTTGAGAGTTGTCTTGGTGATATATCTTGGTGAGTAGATATGATTTGGTTGATAAGATTGAGGAGATAGGTTGTTGTGATAGGTTGTTTGGACAAGTTATTGTGACATGTTATTTGTACAGGTTTGGTGCATGGTTGATGCATTTGTTTATGGTACATGTTGAGGTATAGGTTGATGTATAGTACATGTTGGAATAGGTTATTGGTACAGGTTGTTACAGGTTGTTTGGTGTGGGTTGATTGGTACAAGTTTACAACAATATATCTCACAGTGATAGTGTGACAGTGGTTCCATCATACTACTTATAAACCAGGGAGGTTGGACGGGGCAAGGACATGTGGTTGTATACACCTTCTAGTTGTAGCCGAAGAACATAGGGGATTGTAGCCTCCTTCTGGTTGTAGCTAGAGAATTGGGGATTTGGAGCTTCCCTCGGGTTGTAGCCCTAGAAACTAGGGGGTTGGAGCCTCCTTCCAGTTGAAGCTGGAAAACAAAGGAAGTTGGGTCTTTCCAATGAATGTAATTCTTGAAGACATATAAGAAAAAAAATTCTGTGGTTTTCTCCCGCTTTGGGTTTCCACGGAAAAACACTGGTGTACTGTGTATGTGTATGATTTCTCATTTGTTCATTGTTTATTTACTCTGAAACTATTGGATGATAATGCTACATTGATATAACACTCGCATTTTGTGGTTAAAAAAGATTATTTCTCTATTACTGATTCACCCCCCCTCTCAGTAATCCAACAAATGGTATTAGAGAAGGTTCCTTCAAAAAACAGTTTAACCACTGGAAGGAGATCATGGATTATTATGAGAATGGAGTACCACTATTTAATGGTTAGAATGGGTTAAATTATGAGATATGGAGAAGAAGCATAAAATTATTTTTACAGGCACAAGGGAATTATATTTGGTTATCATTCATTAAAGGATATGATAGTTCAAAAAGGGCAAAGATTACAACCAAGAAGGAATTGAAGAAGAATAAAAAAATAGCAATGGATTTCATTTGGGAAGGATTACCTAATTGGGTAAGAGAAAAGGTTGGTAAATTTTCATCAACCAAAGAACTTTGGGATAAGTTACATGACATATATTCTTCACCCATCACAGGTTCAAAAAATATCAAAGAAGATGCATGTACAGATCAAGAAGAAATATGTTCACCATGTCAAACTGATTCAGAAGATGAAAAGTACATAATCAACAGAGGTATGTTGTTTTTCTTTAATCGTGAAAAACACAGACATCTTGAAATAGAATGCCATGAAGGAAATGAGACAAAAAAACTAATTGAAAAAGAAGACAATTATGAAGTACAATTGATTAGTGCTTTAGATGAAATAAGAAAAGAAAGAGAAGAAAACAAGTCAGTCAAGAAAGAATTGATGAAACAAAAGGAAAGTGTTCACATTTTTGAAGAAGCCCAATAGGTCATTGAGAACTTAAGAACTCATCTAGAAGAAGCCATAAAGATCGAAGAAAATCTTGAATATCAAAAGTAGCATTTGGAAGCCAACATAGCATCATAGAAGGAATATTCATAAATGAGAGAGAAGATATTGACAGATCATATTAAGGAAAGAACTAATGATCTTAACCAACTTGAGGCAGAGTTTGGTAAAGAAGAGACAGAAGCGAAAATAACAAAAGAAGTCATGAAGTCTCAGATAATGAAGAAAGAAGAAGAGGTTGAGAAGCTTGAAGAAGAAGTTGTCACATTGAGAAGTAAAATCGTCAAGATCAACAAGAATGTTGAAGAGACAAAAGCACCCACATCAGTTATAGAGAATGAAGAGAAGCACTCTAGGTTGCTATAAAAAAAGAATGAATAAAATAGAAAGAGTTATGCAGAAGTACTCAAAGGAAGGAATCATGGTCAACCAGAATCTAAGAAAACTATTGAAGATACATCTTCAAGAAGACCATCCATGTTCAAGCCACAAAGAAGCTTCAATCATGATCATGATCAGTCAAGGCAAAAATTCAGAAGGAATACACCAAAAAGAAGATCATTCACTCCCAGGTATGCAAATTTATTTTATGGTCATTGTTTGTATTATACTAGTTTTGGACATAAGGTTGCAAATTGCAGGGATTGTAAAAGAAATGGTAAAGAAAGAAATGCCTATGTGGCCCCACGTGACATTGAATATTACAAATGTCATAACTATGGACACATAGCTAGTGATTGTAGAATCATGATTGATACTTCCATGAAAGAGAACATTGATATCAGATATAAGAAAGTATGGATAAGAAAACATGAAGAACAGGTGAACAAAGACCAGATCCCAGAGATCGCAAGATTGGAAATAAAACGAAATGAATAAAATTCTACAGAGAAAAAGAAAGATGTCGAATACAAAAAGGTTTGGAAAATAACTGAAAAAAAAGAAGGACAGATAAATAAGGAACAGGTTCAAGAGATTGTACTTTCAGGCATTGTAGTGAAAGATGAATCTACAGATAGAAGGAAAGAAGTCAGAGCCCAAAGAGATGATGAAACTACCAATGAATATGATCATTGATGATGAATACACATCAGAGCAGGAATTGTTTTGATCCATCCAGCTTAGAGACTCCCAGATAATATGAATAATAGACAGGGGGAGTCTATGTGGTAGCTAAGACAGACCAGAGAACCATCCTACGAGCAAATTGAAGAGTTTGAGTAGACAGATTCAGTGCATTCAGTTAGTAGAAGTACAATATGATAGATTAATCAGTTGTAGTAGTACTTCATGATAGTACAGTGACATATGAGTCAAAATTATGGATAGTTGTGTAGCAGAGTCTTGGACAGTATGGACAGAGATGGATTCATAAGAACACTTAGTAGGTTTGGAAAGATATATGACAGTGGATGAGAGCATAGATTTCAAATTTATAGATATTTTTTGGACACATGGAGTGCATACAACAGTTCACATTCAAAACATATTGATGCTTAGAAACAACAATGACAAAACTCCCTACAAGTTATGGAAAGGAAGACCAACAAATGTGAAGCACTTCAAAGTATTTGGAAGCAAATGATACATCAAAAGAGAAGATGGAAGAATGGGAGAGTTTGACTCTCGTGTGGACAAAGGAATACTTTTTGGTTACTCAAGTACAAGGAAAGCATACAAGTGTTACAATATGAGGTTGAACAAAGTTGTGGAAAGCATCAATGTAACAATTGATGAAACATGTGGATGAGAATTAAAGGAAGAAGAAAATGAATCGGTGGAACTTGAAGAAGAAGTCTACATTGAACAACCAGAAGGATTCCAGTGGTCAGAGAATGCAGATTATGTGTGTAAATTGAAGAAAGCCTTGTATGGTCTCAAACAAGCTCCTAGAGCATGGTACTCTAGACTGGATAAATATTTACAGCAAGAAGGGTTCAGAAAAGGAAGTGCATACAACAACCTCTACATCAAGGTAACTCAAGATGGTATTTTATTAATTGAAGGTTATGTTGATGATATTATTTTTGGAAGTATTGATGATAGGTTAAGCTAGAAATTTGCAAAGATATGCAGAATGAATTTGAAATGACATTACTCAGAGAACTATCCTTCTTTCTAGGTCTTCATATACGTCAAAGAAACCGAGGAATTTTTATTTCTCAAACTAAGTATATCAAAGAAATGTTAAAGAGGTTCGGAATGGAAGATTGCAAACCAGTTACCACTCCTATGCAAACCAGTTTCAAGTTGATCAAAGATGATGATTCAAAGTCTATAGACCAAAGGCAATATAGTTCAATGATTGGTAGCTTACTATATGTGACAACATCCAAACTAGATGTAATGCACACAGTTGGACAGGTGGCACTATTTCAAGAAGCACCAAAGGAATCACATGTCTTATTAGTGAAGAGGATTTTCAGATATCTCAAAGGAACATAAGAGTCTGGATTATGGTATCCAAAAGGAAAGGATCTATCACTTATTGCCTACACAGATGCAGATTGGGAAGGTTGCATTGATGACCGACAAAGCACCAGTGGAGCAACATTATACTTGGGTGACTGTTTAGTATCTTGGCTAAGCAAGAAACAATCATCAATATCTTTATCTACAGCTGAAGAAGAGTATATTGCAGCAGTAGGATGTTGTACACAAGTTCTATGGATGAAACAAATTCTGATAGATATACAACTTGAGTATGATGAGCCCATTCCAATCTATTGTGATAATACAAGCGCCATTAGTATCTCAAATAACCCGGTGATGCACTCCAAGATGAAGCACATTCCAATCAAGTATCACTTTCTATGGGAACAGGTTGCAGAGAATAACATCAGAGTTGAATATGTGGGCACAAAAGAACAAGTGGTAGATATCTTTACAAAACCGCTTCCATGGGAAGCCTTTGAGTATCTTCACTGGAGACTTGGAGTAATTTATACTCCAAAATGAATTCTTTTGAATGATTATATTATATTTCTTATATTTACATGAGGAAGCACCATAAAGAGGACAGTTCAAGTTGGGATATCAGTTTCAGGAAGAGTTCAGTCAAGGGGAGTAGCCTCGGATGGAATGATACATTTTCCATTGATGACAAAGGGGGAGAGATTTATCAGATGCAAAGGTAAATGCTTGGAGAAAGAGCACATAGGCATGGTTCCAGGGGGAGTGATGGTCATAGGGGGAGCATGAGTGATATGAATTCATTACTTCATCAAAGTGTTTCCATCAATATCAAAGGGGGATATTGTTGATTATTTGGGTTTGTTGTCATTGATGTCAACCCTTGAAGAAAATCTGGTAGCGAACTCCGATAGCACAAAGGTTTGGGTAATGGACCAAATTTTGTTTAATGTATAATGGTATGAGTTTTAATATATTTGAAGGTAAGACTATTCTAGATGGATATTACATGTCATGACATTTCTGATGGTATGTGGAATGTCACATAACTCCTCATGGTCAGAGAGTTATGGCCATGTGAAGTTGGAGAACCCTCATGAGTCATCTAGAAGCCCCAAAAGGTCAAAGTAGTAAAAGTGGTTGCAAAGAAGAAATTATTTAAATAATAAATTTAATGGATAAATTACTAAGTGGACAAGTGGTTAGAAGTGGGTTATCCCTAAAATAAGGAAAGTGGTTTAAGCTGATTAGAAGGTAACCCCTTGAGGAAGAAATTATTTAAATAATAAAGTGAAGTGATGAGTGTACTATAAGTCAAAATGGATATAAAAGAAGTTATTTAAATAATAAAGTTAATGGATAAATTACTAAGTGGACAAGTGGTTAGAAGGGGGTTAGCCCTAAAATAAGGAAAGTGGTTTAAGATGGTCAGAAGTTAACCCCTTGATGAAGCTACATAAAAGTATAAATAAGAGGAAAGAGTCTCTCATTTAATCACAGTTGAGCATATTGAATATCTACAAGTGACTGAGGTAACCAAAGGATATTTAAGGCAAATTCTAGAGGGAAGGTGAAGTAAAGAAGGCCGAAATTCAAAGGAGGATAAATTCTTTTGATGATGCTTTCTAAGGTATGTTATTTACAGGTCATCTCACCATTTTTGCAATAACGTTTTTTAGAGAATGATTCAGACTGCAAAATATGGAGGACGTTGATGAAACATATCCAAGTAGCTGTGATACAAATTTCATCTTGTGGGTCGTTGTATTTTTGGAGTTACACTCTGTGGAAAATAGGGTTTGTGGCTAGTCCTGAAACTAGTCTAAAACATATGTTTCGGGTAAAAATGTCACAACTTCTTCATAAAAGATCCAAATTCAGTAAGACAAAATGTATTGGTTATAGTACAGTCTATAGTATTCTTTATACAATTTTTATATCCATACAACAAATATTCCATCTGGGGCATGCTCTACAAGTTCAGTCTCCAGAATAAGCTAGAATTCAACAAGGTATGCCATTTTTGATATAAATCCTTTTCTGAGAGGTTCCAAGTAGTGAAACCTGGAGGAATTGCATAAAAGACACTGAAGAACATTGTATACTATTTTCAGATCTTTATTCATTACGGGTACATAGTTATGGTTATTTCAAGTTAGGGTTGTTGACTAATCCAAAATTAGTCATGTGAGACTAAAGTGAAGTTTGATGAAAATGCTAGTCTCTTGTTGTTAAAGTTAAGGAAGGTTTGCAAGTATGTGATCATATACACCATGTTTTTTATAGAGTTACAAATCATATTTGGATGATGAGATTGATGAGAGCTTTTGGTTGAGGTACATGTTGAGTGCATGGTTGAGACAAGTAGTTGATGAGTTGGCACATACATGAAGTGTATAGTTGATAATGTTGGTACATATTGATGAGTCATAGTTGATGAGTAGTTGATGCCTGATTGGTACATACTTGGTACATGGTTGGAGGCACTTGTTAGTAGTATTGTTGACACATGGTTTATATATGATGTAGCATACTTGTCTTGGTATATTATTAGAAGGACATATTGATCTTGGTGATGATTATGAGTTGTTGTGCTATGCTTGGTTGATGCACATCTTGGTGATATTGTGCATATGGTTGAGAATTGTCTTGGTGATTGATCTTTGTGAGTAGATATGATTTGGTTGATAAGATTGATGAGACATGTTGGCGTGATAGGTTGTTTAGAAAGGTTATTGTGACATGTTATTTGTATAGGTTTGGTGCATGGTTTATGCATTTGTTTATGGTGTAGGTTTAGGTATAGGTTGATGTATGGTACATGTTGGCACAGGTTATTGGTACAGGTTGTTACAGGTTGTCTGGTGCAGGTCAATTGGTACAAATTTACAGCAGTATATCTCACAGTGATAGTGTGATAGTGGTTCCATCATTCTACTTATAAACCAGGGAAGTTGGATGGAGCAAGGATAGGTGGTTGTAGCCACCTTCTAGTTGTAGCCAGAGAACATAGGGGGTTGTAGCAAAAGAATTGGGGAGTTGCAGATTCCCTCAGTTTGTAGCCTAAGAAACTAGGGGGTTGGAGCCTCCTTCCAGTTCTAGCTAGAAAACAAAGGAAGTTGGTGCTTCCAATGAATGTAATTATTAAAGACATATAATAAAAAACATTATGTGGTTTTCTCCCGCTTTGGGTTTCCATGTAAAAACACTAGTGTACTTTGTATGTGTATGATTTCTCACATGTTCATTGTTTATTTACTCTGCAACTATTGGATGATAATGCTACATTGATATAACACTTGCATTTTGTGGTTAAAAAGGATTATATTGCTCTATTACTAATTCACCCCCCTCTCAGTAATCCAATAGGAAGGGATTGAAAATAGAATTCATCAAGATTTTAAAAGTTGTTTTTGGAATGTCTTCCTACCTCATTCTTATTTGAGGATATCTCGAATGAAGATCCATATTAGTAAATAATTTTTCTCCATGCAATTCATATAATAATTCATCAATAACAAAAAAAGGAAACTTGTATTAGATGGTAATTTTGTTTAGTTTTATATAATTTAGAAACATACACCATGAACCATCCTTTTTTTTAACCATCACAACTGGTAAAGAGAAAGAACACTGGCTAGGTTGAATGATTCTAGACTCTAAAATTTATTGAATCATATGTGCAATCTCACTCTTCTATGAAGATGGATACAAATAAGGCTTATTGTTAGGTGGTATACTTTCCAGTTGCAAATGAATCGCATGGGCATGATCTCAAGTAGGTATAATACCCTTAGGCATTTTACCAAATACCTTGGAATGATTGTTGATAACTATTTGGAGATCTAATGGAGCAGAGGATATAGATTTTTGAACATCAAGTGAGAAAAATTTTCAATTACACCCTGGTGTCCCCTTTTTAGTACATTTCTCATGATATTAGAGATTATCACTTTAAGGGTTTCCAATGGATACCTCTAAGCTCAATTTCCTTGGCATCTGAGGAAAATCTCATGAAAAGATCTTGAAAATTAAGGGCCATTGTTCCCAATGATTGTAACCATTGGACCCCTAATACAACATCAAAACCACCCATTTGGATGGAAATCATAAGGATATCCACAAATTACTCCCCCATGTTGAGATTAATACTATGGCATTTCCCCAAATAATTTATGGTACCTCCATCTGCAATCATTACTTGAAACACTAGTGTGGGATATACAAAGCAATTGATATATTTTACTTATTTGTAATTGATGAAATTATGGGTACTACCATAATCAATCAATATTGTTACCTTTTTATTTTTTATCTATCCTTGTATATTGAGGGTTTGTGGAGTATTGATGTTGACCAACACATGAGAAGATATTATTGGAGTAGTCTCTTCTAGATCCAGATCTTGTGGAAGTTCCAATTCTTGATCTTCTTCCTCTTCATAGTCTATGTAGAATAATTTATTCTTGCCGCATTTATGCCCCTTACTATACTTATCATCACAATTGAAACATAGTCCCTTTTCTCTTCTTTCATCCATTTTTTGAGGTTTCAACCTTGTCTATTGAGGTACGATTGTCTTATGAAACCCAAAACAATCTCAGATTCATGTGTATGCTCCAATGGTAGACTTGTGTGTAGCCTTATTCTTGTCCTGAATATGACGACGAGAAAATTACATAGCTTTTATAGTATTTGTAGAATGTATTTAGAAAATATCATATTTAATGTCTTGTTTTAATCCACCCATATAAGCTTCCAACAAATGTTCATCACTTATGTCATCCACCCTTGTGGCCAATACCTGAAATTATGAATTATAATCTTCAATATCATCTAACTGCTTGATTCTTGTCAATTGACTGAAATAGTCATGTTCCCAAACTTTCTCATATTATGCTTCTAAGTCTCTTGTAAATAAAACCCAATCGTAATGATAAAAATGGGGTTTCCTTTTATCTACCCATTGATACCATTGATATGGTTTTATCTCAAATTTGCTATGTGAATCCTTTTCTTATCATCCATAATATTATGTAGCTCAAAATATTTCTCTATTTGGTTCACCCAAGTAAATATATTTATTCCATAAAACTTCTTTAATTCAATATTGGGAAAGTTGAATTTAAGACCCCCACCATAATTAAATCCACTATTAAAGTTAAATCCACTTGAAAAATGTGTATTATCAACAACTTTTTGAACATGTATACTACCATTATTTTCACGAGTCCCTTGCATTTTGATATATCATTTAGGGAGACACTCATCTAGAGAATTAAAGATCATGGATGTATACTACTATCATTTTCACGCAGTTCTGCATTTTGATATATCATTCAGGGAGACACCTTCATCTAGAGAATTAAAGATCTATAAATATTACAACTGCAATTCCTTCAGCATGGATTTTGTATTTCTTTATTTTTATCCATCTTCTATTTCATGTCATTCTTATTTTCATCCATATTATATTCCATTTCATCCATATTTCATTTCATATTTTCATCCATCTTAAGGTTCCATTTGTTCTATTATTTCTTTCATCTCTTCCTTATTTTCAATGATCTTATTTTCCATTTTCTTATTTTCGCTTATCTCTTTTCATCTCAAGGCCATCTCTTTGATTTCATCTTGAGTCATGGTTGAGATCTCTAGAGGTTTATATGAAGTACCTAGGATCCTTTGAGCCATGAAAATAATACCTCCTCGTTGTCCCTCTTTTATCAAAATTTTGGAATCAGCAAAAACATATCTTCGAATAAAAAATTATTCCAATTGTAATTTATGTACCATCTGTCCTTAATTTGGAGTGTGTCCTCCTATCTAACCTTCATTTTGATGTATTTATAAAATGAACCCCTCTATGACTTGCTAAAATTTTATCCTGTATTACATTGGTATGTATTCTCTTCAATTCCATAGGTCCAACCAAAACTTGAAGTGCCAAGTGAAAGTTAAGTATAACTCTTCTCCCAAACCTTGTTGATTTTTGGTATTTTTTGGAGAGAGAAATTGTACATAATTCCACGCGTCCAATATTTAATAAAATATTCCAAAATTTGGAGAACCTATAGTAGGATATGTCTTCTAAGTCTCCATAAATTTCACTATATGAAAAATCCCAAAGAAAAATTTATAGAGAAAATCCCAAGATGACTAGTTCAAAAATGAATTCAAGATGAGTCAAAACCCTATCTTCAATAAGTTATATCTCAAAAAGTATAATGGCCCAGAAGTTGAAATGTTTACTACATGAACATTGGTATGTATTCTAAGTAACGTTCAAGTTATTTTTATCTAAATCATCCCAAAAATTTTAAAGCCAAAAATGCTAAGATGACTCATGGAGAAGAAAACTAGGACTAATACTCGATACCAAATGTTAGGATCCAACACCTTAAAATGATAAAAGTCAATGAATATAGTCCACTTTGAGGGGACACTTCCTTTTACAATATATATAATTCAAAATACAAACATCAGATGAGATAATATGATCTTGAGACTAGGTCTTCTTGGTATATATATATATATATATATATAGATATATATATATATATATATATATATATATATATATATATATATAGGAGACAAAGGGTACAATTATAATGAAAGGGTACAATGAAGGGTTCTAACCGACGTAAAATTATAACACTATAAATGTAATAATTAAATATATATATAGCTTAATAAGGGGTTTTACACATAATGTGGGGCTTTCTCCAGGTCTTAACAGGCTTCCAAACACTACTCCACATATTCCAAGGGGTACTACGTCTAATTCCATTTCCTCAATAAAATCAACACTTATAGAAAATTTAATATTACCTTATTTAATTACCTTGATATTTTCATCCTTGTTTACACATACCAATGGATATGGGCTAGGATTATTGTGAACCTCCAATCCAAGCTTGCTGACTAGATCCGTTTCTATGATATTATCTTATGAACTAGAGTCGAACATAACATATATCTCAGTCTTCTTGACCTGAATCTTGATGTGGAAGAGTTTGGTCATCTCCTTCTCTTCCTAATGATCAAGGATACTTAGATTCAACTCATTATGCATTGATGTGCAAATAATTTTCTCATCCACATATGATATACTTTGAACCCGATTTCTCTAATATGTGGCTAGAAGATTATTTTTCTTTGCTTCCTTCTTGAGGCTCTCGGAGTTCAACTCTAGATGTAGTTTCAAATACTTTTCCTTGGTGTGACCATCATATTGTAATGGTTTCTAGGATCCTTGCATTTATGTGCAGTGGATATTGTCTTCTTATACTTTCCACCTTCCCACTTCTTCTTCTCCTCCTTAGAAGCTTCCTGGTGCCCTTTCTTCTTGGAACTGCTTGGCCTCCCTTTCTTGTGGCTTATTTTTTCTAGATATTGTTCTTGTACACATGCCTTATCCACTTTGTTTGGCTTGAAAATCATCAATTACTTTCATATATTACTATGTAGACCCCCTAGATACTTGAGGAGTACATTTGGGTTCTTGGGTGATATACCCAGCATGATGGCATTCTTTGTAAACTCAAGGATGTACTCCTATACACTCTCCCCCTGCCTTTGGAAAAAGAAATGCCAATGGATCCATTGGTCCTATACATACCCAATAGAACTGGGAATTAATGATGGTTTTGAAATCCTCCTACTTGGTTATGGGTGGATCACCCTCTAGCCTACATGTCTCTATGTGACTTTCCCACTAGGTTAAAGCATGGACCTCTAACTTCAGTCTAGAAAATGATATCTTTTTCTCCTCATATATATGGTGAACACTAAAATAAACTTATAGTTTATCTATCCAATGATTCAATTTTAATGCATCGATATCACCTTGGTATGGATTTTATATATCCACTTTCACTTCCATATTGAATAGGGACTATGAAGGGTTTATGGTAGCAGAACTCAGCCGCTCTTTCTTATGTTCTGTTAGTACCATATTTGATCCGATCACTGATACACATGCTGATAAAGGTTACGAGGCTGAATTTTGATAAGATATAGGTTGAAGGTGAGATTACAGAGATACTGTACTGAAAGGGCTAGTAGACGTTCAAGCGCCCTAGAAAAATCAATAGAAAAATCAAACGTTGAGGGACCAAGGCTAAGTTTCAAGTTCCTGGGCACTTATAAAAATATTAAAAAGGGATAATCACGCTTGAAATGATATTAATACATTTTCAAACATGGGTTATATCATGCAAATGAGGCTTAAGAACCAAGCGCTAGTGAAAGTGCAGGGCTCAATTGTTGAACTGTTGTAGGCGAGCCTGATCTATGGTGGGTGGTTGATGTTGCATCATGTAAGTACACATAAGTTAAAATGAATGAGGGGTGTGATTATAGTTTTAAGATCCATGTGTTGAGACTTGAATGGTGTCACTTAACAAATATACAAAAGGTAAAAACACTCTCCTTGGGTCACGACAGTGACATTTCAATTTTCTGTCTAGCCACCTATCCACCCACTTAGAATATACTCGTCCGCCGACTCAATGCCACATGCAACCAACATAGAATTCCACCTAGGATACTTGGGAAATTAGAGACAACATGGAACGCCAACAGGGCACTTGTCAAAAACAGTACGAGACTTCCATATGTATAGAAGGGGCCCACTGGAGACTCAAGTCACCATATCAAACTCACCTACATGTAGGATGATCCCATAGACACATAAGCACTAACATGGACCAATAGGAAGTTGTCATGTGTTCATGGGGTCATGATGACATATGCATGATGTCACCAAAAATTTCGTGTCTCCTCCCAAACTTTCAAAAGCACTTATCCACTAGGAAAATGATGCATGTTTATACAAATCCATGAGGATGAATTATTTCAAACGAGTGAAATATATTATGATGATACGCCAAATAATTTGATGGATAAGATGAATTTCAAGGTGACATTTGGTTCATTTATTCATTTACTTTACAATCATCACATCGTTACCTACAACTGACAGAGGACAATAATCATGACACATACATGCACACCCACACAAGCTCCATATCTCATCATATCAGGTCGAGTATGATGAATTGCTTCATCTTGTTAGTTATGTTAACAAGCATGTGTCGATCTCCTATAAGAGAAAGTTGAAGGACTGAAAGGAACCAATTTGTGAGTAATTCATTCACTAAAGGTGAGTTACTTAGATATCAATTGTCACATATGATGACCCACCTACACAATCTCTCTCCACGGGAGAAGAGAATCAACCATCTTAGCTACAAACGTAGATAGAGTGTGTTCTATATTTCAAAAATGAGGGAATTTCCATCTCTGGTATCATTATTTCAAACTTGAGAGAAGTCGAGCATCCTGTAATCCATCCTAAGGTGTGATTGCTAATCTAAATAGTGCGTTGGAGAATATTGAGGCAGAGGATTCAAGTATTTGATTAATTGTGCTCTGTTTCATTGGGTAATGTCAGATGCGAGGAAATGACTAGACTTTCCTCTTGCCGATCAAGGTTGATAACACTTAGCACAATAGTGGTAATCGATTGAGGCACTTAGAAAGACTCAGAAAAAGGCTCAATTGGACGAAGATAACACACCCAACAACAATATCAAGAGGTTAACTCTAGTGGTAAAAAGTGACTTTTACCAGGTTAAAATCAGTTAAAATGCAGTTAGAAAACCATAGGTGATATCAAGAAACTGACCAACTGTACTCAGTTTCAAGAAGCATAATTGGTCTAGATGAACAATTTTTTCATATATGGAAGCATATATAAATCATGATAAGGAGCTTATTTTTTAGGTCAACACTTTGGGTAATTTAAGAGTTTCTTACAACAAGAGTTTCTTTATGAAAACCCTCACGAAAATACATTTAATTAAGGTTGTAGGCTTCATGATATTCATCCCCTATGTTATGTTTCAATCTCTCATTCCTCTTTTTATGCATGTGCTCTTGTAAAACCCACCCCTCTCATTTTGGCTTCTTGTATGAGATCCCCATTAATAAAATCTCAAGCAACAAGTTATATGACATGTTTAGTGTTATTGTGTGTTGTATGCTTATGATATTGAAGTGATTTCCTCTTAACAATGGTCACTTATTGTCATTTCTCCATATATTTAATGATATGCAGAGGGTACCTCCAAGGATTTAAATATTTGAAGATGTTTATTGTTTGATGCATGTTTTAACGATCTGGTATATGTGTTAGAACTGTTGAATTCTTAATTGCTCAACACATTATTTGGTTTCCATAAGATACAAGATTCATTCCCTGCAATGCCTTATATTCTTATCTTGTATTTCTTCTAATTCACCATTTCCCCACTCTTAAAATGAAATTGTCTAAAACACTCATGGAAAAATGCCTCTTGGATATGAAATTGTTTAGTATATAGACTGAGACTACTTGGGGGCTGAGAGTTTTATAAGAGAGTGAGAGAGAAACCTTACCAAATGTTTTCATTATTTTACTTATTGCAAGAATGGTTTTAAGATTCACTTCGAGTCTTATCCCTCAGGGTGTCTTGGCATTGTTCCATTGATAGCTTGGAACATATTGAGGGATAACAACCAAAATGGCATTGTTGCCAAGGATGTAAATTGAATATATCTTCCTTGGGGGTACGACATTGCAATTTTTGATACTTCACGATGAGAATTTTTCATGCACCTAGCTATTAACATTTCACCTGGTGACTCCATAGAAGGAAAATCTAACAGATACTAGAAGATACACTAGAAGTAACCCTGATATTGAGTAGGTTCTAGTATACTCATACCCATAAAATATTTTCACCTGGAGGAGCATTAGAGAGTGCTAAATATCTTCATCTTCAAGTAACCCTAATTTAGAAACATCTCCTTCTAATGTTCATATAAGCATTGAATCTGTAGTTATAGTTGATATTCATGTAGATGTAAATTTTTCTTTAAATCTTCCTTAATAACCTTTAATAGATCTACAAGATTCCCATATAAGCTTCTGTCAAGAAGAGAGCTCATCTCTATGACCCTTCTTGAAGAATCTTGTTAACCCTATGTCCTTTGAAGCTAATAGCCTAATTCTACAACATATTATGACCAACTTAGGCGGAGGAAGAGTTGGGGGAAACCAACCTCCTCCACTAGCATTAAAACCCTAGGTCACTTCTAGGTATGGCCATTGAATTTACCCCAACATGTTCATAATCTCCCCGATAGCTACCTAAGTATGATGGAGAAAAGATCCATTCTGATGAAGAAGACATAGTGGCCTTCCAAGACTTCATAGAAAACTTGTTTGTGGAGAATGATTATGTCTTCATGAGGCTTTTCGTCCATACCCTAGAGGGAGACGCTAGGAAATGTCTTAGAGAGATTCTTATTGCTTCAATTAATAGCTGGCAGGCCCTAGAGTCTACATTCATGAAATAGTGGGGTGAAAAAAGATATAATATCTACTATCTCACTGAATTTGGCTGACTCGGGAAGAGAGCTAATGATCCTATTGTTGAATAGAAGATTAAATATGTTGTATAACAATATCCTTGGAGAAATAAATCCTTCACAACCAGCAACCAAAGTTACACATGTTGGGGCTTTTGACGTTGACTTTTCTATGGTGTTGAGGGAGAGAAGAGCCTCAAATATGCTTATAATGTAGGATGATGCAATAGACCTTGAAGGGAATATGATTCCATCGGGTAAAATGAATAAAAAGCAGGATCAAGTAGAAAGAATAAAGGCTAGAGGGGAATGTGGTTCATCTGATCCAGCCAAAGATTCCCATGAAGCTAGGATGGACAAAATGTCTAGACAAATAAGAAATTTGATAAACAAAATGTGAATATTAGATATGGATAATGGTAATGTAAACAAAGMTCCTCAAGAAGGAGRTGTGAGAAAACCTAATCATTTTAGAAGGCCCTTTAATCCCCAACTTATGAGAAGGGAAATGTGAAATGAGTAACAACCCATCCATCCCCTTGTAAAAACTAACAATGATAATAACCTTGTTTAATAAGCAATTGATGAGGAATACGTTGAAAACCTAGAATAAATACACCTACTTCAATAAGAAAATAATGTCATGCATCTAATCAAAGATGACTATGAATATTCCTTAAATACTAAGAAGCATATCCCTAAAAGTAAATCAAACAAAGAAGTTTTTTCCTATGTTCAATACAAAATCTTTGTTGATGCACTCCAGGATGAGATACATAAGAAGTATGATCTTATACCTAGGCAGAAGGAAGTCAACCAATATAGCTAGCCCAAGTTTTTTCAAGGATAAAGTCAAATAAATAAGTAATATTCCCAAGGCTAATGAGGTTAGGGAGAAAAAGAAATTAAAGAATTTGAGGAATCAGTTCCACCTTTAACATTGAAAAAGAATTGTCCAAGGTCAAGATTCCTATCCCATTGGTGGAATTGGCTAAAATTCCTTCATATCACAAACATATTGAAAAATCTATACAGGGAAAAGGATCACAAATCCCTCCTGATACTCTTAATGTACAAGATGAATCCCCCACCATATTTTTTGTCCCCCATATAGATTACAAAGAATAATATGTTGCACCTTTCTATGTGACCTTGAACATCCACGATAAAATGCTACACAATTGCATGCTTGATTCTGGAGCATCACATAATCTTATGTTGAAAGTAGTCATGGAAAAGATAGAATGATAAATAACTAGTCCATATCTTGATCTCTATTCTTTTGATGCTAGGAAAGTGAGGTGTGATGGGATGATCAAAGATATGGTCGTTACTTTGGATCAACTTCCTATTAAGACCATTATGATGGATATTTTAGTGGTTGATGTTCCTGAAAACTATTGCATGTTTCTATCAAGAACATGGGAACATAAGCTAGGAGGTACTATGCAGATGGACATGACCTATGCCAATGTACTAGTATTTGGAGTAGAGAACAAAAGGTTATACCGAGAGACAAATTTTTCTTATGTGGTTAGTGATTAGAACAACCTTGTAAACCATCCCATATATGTTCTTGATGAAGACCTTGGTTGTTGCATCCTCATAGTCAATGAAGAATACAAGGATCCCTAACACTAACAGATCCTTTGGCAAGCCCTGGTGAAGAAATAGGTGGCATATGGAAATGTATTTTGATGGGGATTTTTCTAAAGAAGGAGTGGGAGATGGTGTAGTACCCATCTCTCATAACAAAAAATAAATCCATGTGTCCTACAAACTATATTTTGAGGCCACTAACAATGTATTTGAATATGAGGTCTTGATTCTAGGCTTGGAGGAAACAAGAAAAATGAAGATTACCAAGCTGGTGGAATTTGGAGATTCAGAACTAGTGGTGCAACAAATCAAAGGCTACTATAAAATAAGGCATCCCAGGATGAGGGAATACATAAATCAGGTATGGGATTTAATTGATATTTTTTTATGAATATTTCAATATTACTGTTGTCTCAAGAGAATTTAACCAACAAACTAATTCCTTACCAGTGGAATCTAGTACTTTTAAAACACCTATTGTTCCTCAAATTAAATATGAAATTGAGATGAGGTATAGACCATCCATCCTTGATAACATCAAATACTGGAAAGTTTTTGACGATGATGAGAAGATCAAAAAATTCATTGAATTCATAGTTGAGTTTGAAAATATCCATGTTTACTTATATGATGAGGAAGAATATGACCCCATGACTGAAGGGGAAATTCATAACACTTCTAGATTTAGTGAATACATGGCTGAACATAAATTCCTTCAACTCAAGAATAATTTTATCCCCAAAGGATTGATGCCCATGGAGCATCATTTTGATAGAAATGATGTTCCTGTAAAGACAACAGTTCTTCCTAAAGATGACAACATTGAAGAATGCAACATAGGAGTTGAAGAAGATCCTAAATACATAAAGTTGTCAAAAGAGATCCATTTTTTCCATAAGGAAGAATACTTACAATTATTCCAAGAATACATGGATGTTTTTTCCTGGAAGTTTGAGGACCTAAAAACAAATGATATCGACATCGTACAACACAAAATACTCCTCGAACATGGTATTAATCCTTTCAGGAAGAAACTAAGGCAATTTAATCCCTTGCTTCTAGCTAAAATTGAGGAGGTGAGGAAGTTAATAGATGCCCAAATTATAATTCCTCTTGAATACTTAGAGTGGGTAGCAAATTTGGTCCATATTAAAAAAAGAGTGGAGAGATAAGGCTTTGTGTTGATTTCAGGAACTTGAATAAATGCTCACTATAGGATAACTACCCTTTGCCAAATATGGATCACATACTTCATAAATTAGTGGGAGAAAAAAAGAACTCCGTGATGGAAGGTTTCTCAAGATACAACCAGGTGGCAATGCATCTTGAAGATAAGGAAAAGACAACCTTCACAACCCCATGGGGGACTTTCATGTATGATAAAATGACTTTTGGTTCGATAAATGTACGAGACACATTCCAATGAGATATGGACATATCATTTGTGGGAGAAAATGATATATTCATTGTTATATACCTTGATAACATGACTATTTTCTCTAAGATAGATGAAGATCACATCAAGCATTTAAGGCATATTTTTGTGAAGTGCAAAAAATTTGGTCTATCTTTGAAACTTAATAAGTATTATTTTTCCATGATTGAAGGAAATATATTGGGTCATATAGTATCAAAGGAAGGGGTGAATATAGATCAAGAGAGACTCAAGGAAATTAAGAAAATTGCTCTACCTAGAAATAAGAAAGAGATACAATCCTTCCTAGGAAGGATTAATTTACTGAGAATATTTGTCCCAAATTTTACTAAGATGGTAAAGAAATCACTGGCATGTTGAAGAAATATCATGAGGTGAAGTAGAATGTTGTATCTAAAGATTCTTTTTAGCATATCAAGGAAGCATTGGGAGAGTATCCAGTTTTTTTCAGCCCAAATTATGATAAGGAATTCTTCATTTTCTCTTTTGCTTCAGAACATACCATAGTTTTTGTGTTGTTACATAAAAACGAAGAAAATCAAGAGCATCCTATAGCCTTCCTTAGTAGAGATTTAAGAAATGTTGAACTGAGATATAGTAACCTAAAGAAGCAAGCATATTCCCTGGTTAAGGCATTGCAATAATTTAGAGATTACATATTGCACTCAAAAAAAAATTATTATGTACCTACCAATGCTATCAAGGACATCCTCACGCAGCCTGATAGTGAATAAATAAGGGGTAAATGGATTACCAAATTGCAGGAGTATGATTTAGAGATAAATCCCACAAAGTTTATAAAGGGGAAAGGACCTGCCAAAACGCTATCCATATCTAACTGTAAGGCCCTTGACATGAAATCTCTATCAACAAGCATCATGGAAACAAAACCAGAAGAAGATGAAACAGAAGAACCATGTTTGAAGGTAAGCCCTAAATTTTCTCAATTTGATTGGTACAAGGATGTAATTTTTTATCTTCAGAATTTAAGTTTCCCACCAGCATGGAACAAAGATAAGACCGGTTCCATCAAGATCAAGGCTGTGAAATATTGCATTTTAGGAGAAAATCTTTTTTGGAAGGATCCAAGATGAATATTGTTGAATCTCCTTGCTGAAGAAGAGACCAAAGACATTGTCATTGAGTTTCAAAGGAGGATATGTGGAAGCCACCATGCTTGGAAATCCACTGCATACAAGATCCCTGGGGATAGCTATTACTGGCCCTCATTATTTTCTGATATAAATTGCATGGTTATACTCTATGTAGAATGCTAAATGTTTGCAAGAAAGAAAAGGTTGCATCCCCTACCACTTAGACCTATCAAAATAGAGACACCTTTTAAGCAGTGGGATTTGGATTTCATTAGTGAAATAAATCCAACTTCAAGTGGGAAACAAAAATGGATTTTAACAGCCATATATTACTTCACCAAATGGGTATAGGTTATTCCCACCAGAGAAACAACTGAAATAGTCATTATCAAATTCCTTGAGGAGAACATTTTTGACAGATTTGGATGCCCTAGAAAGATCATAGCTTACAAGGCCCAAGCCTTCAAATCAGCCAAGCTAATGTAATTTTTCCAAAATTACAACATAGATCTTGGATACTCCATTATTTATTGTCCACAAGACAATGGGTTTGCTGAGTCCTCCAATAATAATATCATCAAGAGCATCAATAAAATGTTATCCCAAAACAAGAAAGAATGGGATTCTCAGTTGAAATATGCATTTTGGGTAGACATAGTAAGAATCAAGAGGTCCATAGGAAATTCTCCTTTTCAGTTGGTGTATAGATTAGAAGACATTTTTCTTATCCAACATAGCTTTCCTGTGATGAAGCTACTACAAGATGAGGAGGCAAAGTCAAATGATATGCAGAGAAGAATCAACTAACTGACTAAAGTTCAACAATTAATGGAACAGGTGTAGATGAAGTCACAGGCCCACCAAGAAAAAATGAAAGAGAGTTTTGACAAGAGGACTGCAGAGAGAAACTTCATGGCGGGAGACCTGGTCCTAAAGTGGGATGCCAAAAGAGAAGCAAAGAGGAAACATGCAAAAATCAACAATATTTGGCTTGGACCCTTCAAGGTTGTAGTAGCTCAAGACAACAACACATATGAATTGGATCAAGTGGATGGAGAGTTGTTTGTCACTCTTGTAAATGGGAAGTTCCTCAAACACCTCTAGTAGTATTGAATGCTGCAAAACTTTATTTTTATGCTTCTTCCCATGTATCTTTAATTTTTCTTCATTCACCATTTATTACATAAGCAAATAGTTAGGGTTATAACATTGTAGGTTATTGAGAAATTTTCTTTCACCTATCAAATTGGTTTTTAGGTGTGTGGGGGACCTCTTATTTTAATGCAGACTCCATAAACCAACACAACAAGTTACATGGTCTAAAGTTCTCAGTAAACCACAAGGGTATGTTGTCCCTGATAGAGATAATATTAGTACCATGTTTGATTTGGTCACTGATACACATGTTGATCAAGGTGTTGATGGCCAAATATGACCATATTCAACATGGAGGAAATCACTCGGTCAAGATCCCAATTAGATCTTTATCCATTGTAAGTGGTAATTCTGACTAGTTTAGTTCTAGTTACCTATAACTATCTAATCTATTAAATTCATAATATATACAACTTTTAAACAATTGAAGAGTTTTTACCATTTATTTAATAACAAACTAAAATATCAATATATACAGATCTTAAACTATATACAACAGAGGAATTAATTCTAATTGACATAAAAGTTACCTCTATGAAAGAGGATTTGTTTTATTTTGAAAAGTATGTATGATGAAAGTAAAAGAGATTA
>SNQJ01S0077699.1:61193-72935 GCA_010110895.2 Picea sitchensis | reverse complement strand
TCTTTGGCTATCGATCAAAGCTCTATTCTCGGATCTAAGGAGTTGATTTTCTAATTCCAAATCAATTGTATTAGCCTGTAACACTGGAACCACTGAATAATATTTATCCTTCCAGAAGGAAACCTCCAACTTGGGACCGGTTTCAGTTCTTTCCTTTTCCTTTTCTTTAGCAAGATTTTCAATTGGTTCCTGTGAAGAAACATGCTCTGGGGAAGAGACTTCCTGATTCATAACCAACTCTTCATCATCAACCTATATAGGAGAACTAGCTTTCAAGTTTTTCCTAGACTTATTTCTGAACATTCTTGAAATTTTCCTTCCTTGCTTCTTGTTTATAAAATCAACAAAATTAATGGAATCATCATTTTTTGTGGTAACAGGTGGGTCACATTTAGATGCAAGCGAGGAAACTATGGTTTTATTGGAAGCTTCAGAAGAATCCTGAGGTGCTTCACTGAAAACACACAATTCTAGGCTAAGGTTAAACCTGACAGTTTGACTACGAGTAACCCTCATGGTATTTTGTTGGGGAGAAGAATCATGAGGTTAAGGAAGAACGAAATCTTCTACAGTATCTGGGGTTTCCCCCTGAGAAACATGAAACTATGAGCCTACTTTAGAATTAACCTGAAAGTGATTTTTTTTCACAAATGTTTCCCAAGAATGACCATTTTGTTGTAATTGAAATTTGATCAGAATTTTCACTAAATCATGATGAAAGACATTTCTTTTTGAACTGAGAATCTTTCTCTGATAGAAATGTGTCATTTTAGACAAGATTTTAAGCAAGAACACAGGCATGCTCAAATCATAATCCATGAAGACCATTAAAATCTGAAAGTGATAAATAAAGAAAAGGTTATATATGCCCTCACATGTGATAAATCCCTTAATAACTATTAACAAAAAATGTCATTTTTCTTTAATTGAGGATATGGACATACCTTTATAATCGTATTTGCATTCAGGAGAAACCAGAATTTCCGACCAACATTCTAATTTTAATGACAATTTAGTGGCTCTGGCTATTACTTCTTCATCTAGTTGTAATTCTATATCCCCAATTTTGGCACGTTCACCATTTAAAGTTCGTGTGAAAGCTTTGGTGACCTGCACGTTATGACCATTAAAAATGCACAGAAAATTTAACCATCCAACCTTATTAAAAGTTGGATAATAATCTTCCTGATCTTTAATAAGCTCGACAACCGGTTCTACTCTGGAAATCATTCCCATCTTAACAACAGTTTACCACACTATAGTTCGAAAAACCCTCATAAATGAAAACTAATAGAATCTCGCTTGCAAATGAATGACAACATAGTTTCAATTCTTGAAGCAAATCCTTATCTCGAGGAAGACATAACATAGGTAATAAATCATGAATACAGAGATACATCTGAATGTTATACGTGGACGCGAATCAGTGCACTTCAGGAAAGGAGTAATGTTCGTATGCAGGTTGAAAGGACCATGAATTAATGTTCCATTAACTTCATTTCATTTTATGATGATTAGATCAAGCCTAACGTACCACAATGATATCTTAAACAATTGTTTGTAGATCGTGAATATCAAATTTATGACACGCTAAGTAATATTTTAATACATTATGATCAATCATGGTTTTAGAGCATTTGTTTTAAAATCAACAATAAATCAAAAAAAAATGTAGCTTGTCAAATATTGTAGCTCTTTGAAATAAGAAGAAAACATAAGGAATATGTGAGATAAAAACATTTGAAAACCAACATTTTAATCAAAACCTTTATCATACAAAACATAAAATCTCATTAATGATTGAATGAAACTCAAAGAGGTTAGGAGAATGACCAAAATTGTCAAAATTGAAAACATTATTTAAGTAAAATAAAATTTCATTTTTCAAAAATTAAAAAAGGGTCCCAAATATTTATTTATAATACAGAATTTGGGAGGTTGTTGTCTTCTACAACAAATGGCAACACACTGTTGAAATCAACTATCTTTATATATAAGACAAAGAAAAAATACATCAGATCGCAAAAGATAAGAGAATTTACGAACTGTAGATAAATTATATTTATGACTAGTTTGTAAAAGATAAGAAAATAAAATAGTACTAGTACTCTTTAACTCCATCTCATTGGAGGGGATAAGGAACATTTATTAATCTTGTGATTGGGAAAGGAATCTTTTGATTTGACTAATAAGTAAATCCTCATCACTATGTCAGAATTGAAAAGTTTAACTCATTGTACCCGATATTGCTTCATTGCCAGCATGTTCATTACCCCGACAAAGTTACCTTAATATCATATAAGCCTTTACCCGTTGCCACTAGACCTGTTCAGTACCTCGGCAGGTTAACATATATTTCCCACATCCTCATTTTTCTTATTTAAAATTTCGACTTTCGTCTTTAATTAATGACTTATTGATTGCATTTGAGCAATGTTGAGAATAGAGAAGGGGTGATATAGAGAGTTATTTATTTATTTATGTATCATGAAATGAGAACTAAATTGTTCGTATTATGATGTGTTATTTCCCAATCAATTACTTTATTTTAAGGGACATAATACTACTCCAAGGAGACTTTGTTGAAGAGTACTTTCCTTGTTTTTAATTCTTTATAAAAATAAACTAGACATAAAATTTATCCTTTGATTTTTCTAAAAGAACTTTTCTTATTTCAAACAATATAAATCATCTTCTCACTGTACCAAAAAGGATTTCAAAGACCATTGATTAATAGATATATCCAATTGTTATATTAGATTAACAACCAAAAATAATCAAAAAACAAACTGAAAGGAAAAAGATGGAAAGATTCGAAAATATTTATACACAATTTTTTACAACTATTTTACAAGGATTCAAGTATGTTTTTTGGAATTGTTTTTTTGAGGATTAACCCATTTACATGCAAAGACTCTACTATACCTTCAAGAGTTTGCAAAATAAAAGTAGATGGACCAATTTTCCGAGCAACCTGAAAAGGACCTAACCACAACTTTTGGAACTTCGAATGTTTACCTTTTTCTTCATGGGCTTTGTCCCATTTCAAAACTAGGTCACCAACTTCAAAATATTTGTTACCTACAGCTCTATTATCAATCCACTTTGTAATGATCATCTAATGGTTAGAAAAAGTTTTCTCATCTTTATCCCTCACTTTCTCTAGTTTGAAAATTTGATTTGTATGATATTGAATACTAGAGCAAGGTTGTTCATCAATAGAATGTACTAAATATAAGGATGGTATAGAAATATTTGGTGGAAGAATAGTCTTTTCCCCATAAACTAAAAAGTAAATGGAAGTACCCAGTGATTCCTTATAAGTAATTTGATCTGCCCACAATGCATAAATCAAAGACTTGTGCTAATTTTTGTTGTTATCACTGATGGTTTTCTTAATAATTCTTAAAATATTTTTATTTGTTGATTCAACTTAATCGTTACCCTGAGGATAATAATTAGTAGGATGTTTTATTTTAATTCCCTTCTGAAGTGCAAAATGTGTAAGCGATAGAGCAGAAAAATAAGATGCATTATAAAAAACTAATGTACTTGGGAGACCAAATCTTGTAATAATAAACTGATCTAAAAATGATATTACCTGATCAATTGTAACCGATTTCAAAGGAATGGCTTCCACCCATTTTGTAAAATAATCGGTGGTTTTAAGAATACACCTATGTTGCTTGGAGGAATTAGGAGAAATTTCACCAATAATATTGAGTCCCCATTGTTCAAATGGGTGTTCAACAATGATTGGCTGCAGAGGTAATGTTGAATTCTTTTCTCATCCAGTTGAAGTTTGACAACTTTTACACTTTCAAACATATGCACGAGAATCCTTAAATAACATTGGCCAATAATAATTTGCACGTAAATTTTTTTGTGCAGTTGTATCACCTCCAAAATGACCACCTGCAGGTCCATCATGCAAGTCAAATAAAACTTTATCAGCTTCTTGTTTTTCTTAACATTGAAGTAATATTGAATCACAATTCTTTCTGAAAAGAACGTTATTAATAAGATGATATTGTATGGATTTTATTCTTAAAGCACGTTTCCTTTTTAAGTCCAAATGAGAAGGTTAAGCTCCATGATTAAGATAATAAACTAAATTTGAATACTGTGAACCAGGAATATCCAGAGTGACACATACATGTTGTATATCTGAAGGAACCTTTACCTTATCCACATTTTCATATGTAGTATCGATGGTTTCAATTAATAACTTGCATAAACATTGACCTTGAATGATCTTTGCAGGTTTTATATCTAAATCATATTCTTGTTTAACGTTGTTACCTAATTTTCTCTCTTATCCCCTAAGTCTTTTTGAATGAGAAAACTTCTGACTGAGGGATGTAGAACTATTACCTTGGTATGAGATTTGTAAAGGGAACGGTCTAAAATGTTTAATGGATTTTAAAATGGCATAAGCTTTCTTTTCAACATCAATATAATTTAATTATTCTCCCTGCAATGCTGAACTTTCGAGACAAATAGGTACTTCTAAGTTTTGATCATTTTTTTGTGATAACATAGATGCGTAAGATTTTTCAAACACAAAAGTATAAAGAACGAATTCCTTATTATAGTTGGGAGAGAGTAAAGAAGGTGTTTGAATGGTGGCTTGCTTTATAGAATTGAAAGCATCTTTTTCAATTGTATTCCATTTGAATAATGTGTCATTTCTTATCATGCGTTGTAAGGGTAAGACTGTTTCTATGAAATCTGGGATAAAACGCTTCAAAAAATTGATTTGTCCAAGGAAAGATTACATAGATTTTTTACTATGAGGAAAAGGAATTTCAAAAATACTTTTAACTCTAGAAGGATCAATTGAAATTCCTTCTTTGGAAACTATAAATCCCAAAAGTTTACCTTCTTGAAGAGCAAAAAATGATTTCTTAGGATTTAATGAAATTCCATACTTTTGACATCGTTCGAAAACTTGTTTAAGATGAGAAATATGATCTAAACGATTCTTATAATAAATTGTAATATCGTCTAGATAAACAACAACAAATTTATTGATTAAACCACGAAAAACAATATCCATAGCTCATTGGAAAGTTGTGTCTGCATTAATTGAACCAAAAGGAATTTTGTGATAGTAATAAGTTCCCCATTTAGTTCTGAAAGTAGTTTTGAGTCTATCATTAGGGTGAATTAATACTTTATTATAGCCGGAAAACCCGTCTAAAAATGATATCATTTCAGAACTTGATATTGATTGAAGAATTTGCTCCATAGGAGGTAATGGAAAATTATCTTTTTCAGAAGCTCTGTTTAAGTTTCTGAAATCTATACATATTTGGATGTCTCCATTCTTTTTCCTTACATGCACAAGATTTGATACCCACTTGGAATGTCTTACTGGAAAAATGATCTTTGCTTTAAACAATTTGTTAAGTTCTTTTTTAATCTGGGTTTCAAGGTTAAGATGAATTTTCCTTAACTTTTGTTGAAGTAGTTTTTCCTCTAAAAACATAGGAATAGTGTGTTGAATTATAGATGTATCAAAAGTTTTCAGGTCATCATATGACCATGCAAAAACATCCTTGTATTTCTTAAGAATTTTTATGAAAGATGTTCTTTCAAAAGGAGAAAGTCCTAATCCAAGATTGACTTTTTGAGGAATTTGATCTATTCCTAGATTAATAAGTTATATACTCATAGTAGAATTGTGTGTTTTATAATATGTGGGTTTTTTAAATATGTCCTTTAAATCATAAAGATCTTCTAACTTTACAACATAATTAGGAACAATATTTTCAGATTTAATTTTATCCTCCAGAGAAGATTTGTTCAACTCAAGATCATGTGATTCTTCATCAATGATATCGCTTTCATATGTTCCTTCTGAAGAAAGAAAATTAATTAAATCGGTATCATCATTAAAGACTCACCAAATTTTTATGTTATCGACAACAGAAGGTCGAAAAATTAACTCAACAAAGAACCTATCTGGAGAAAAATCTTTAGGGGGAATAAGTCTGGAAGCTACATTTGCCAACAGATCTGCACTAGCATTTTTCATTCTAGATATAGAAACAATATTAAATGCAAAAACTTTTCTACTAAGACCTTGAGCTAATTTCTGATAATGTTTCAAATGACTAGAAATACAATGAATTTGGTTTTTTACCTATTTAACAACAATTTCCGAATCACCGAAGACCAAGATATCCTATAAATTCATGTTGATTGTTTTCTTTCGACCTTGAATTAATTCCTCATACTCTACGGTATTATTAGTACACTAGAATTCAAATTTGCATGTTAACATAGTTTTTACTACATCGAGACTGGTTAAAATGCAACCTGCACTAGCACCATCATTAGATTTAGATCCATCAAAATAAAGTTTTGAAAATGGATAATTTACAAAATTATTACAATGAGAAAAATCTATTTGAGATAAATTTTCAATTTCCGAACTTTGATCCATAGGTTTGAATGGTGAAACCTGCGCATTAAAATTTCCAAAATAAGAATCAATAGAATAATTACCAACAATGCTATTAGAAAAATATACAGGTTCATTTTCTCCATCTAAATCTATCACATTATGTTTCATATGTTTTTCTTTGTTAACACGGATCGGATTAGGTTTCCCATTATATGGAATCCAAAGATGAGACCAATCGGTTGAGAAATAACCATGAAGTTTTTCAGACCAATCTCGACTTAAAACTAATCCATAAGCATCTGAAATATCAACAACAATAATATATATTATTGGAAACACTTTAGAATTAGATGATAATCTGATTAATACATCCTTCAATTCTCCCAAAACTTTTACCCTTGTTTAATCTAATTGAACAATTTGAATAGATGATTTCTGTGGTTTTGCATTAATCTGAAGACAAACATAATAAGAAATTATATTCAAAGATGCACCTGAATCAACCAAACAATTATGCACATTTTTATTAAAATTTTTGAAAGTGAGAAGAAATGGAGGAGTATGTGACCTTGATCTACCACCTATAAGAATTGAACCAATATATACTTCAGAAGATAAAGTTTGAGTTGTTGAAATTTTTTCTTTATTTGTTATTGTAGTAGATGATGAACTTGTTTTCTCAGAGACTCCTAAATCCTTTAATAAACTATTCTTTTGATATTTTAGTTTGCTTAATTCATAAAGAGAAATGTTTTCTTTGATCTTTTTCATGTCTTCTATAATATCATAATCAATTTTTTCAGGAATAACTAGACTTTTTGATACTAACTTGTTTTCTACAGGTTGTGTATTTGACGATATATCAGCTTCAAAATTTGAAGATGTACTTTTGCTTCGGGTCTGAGTAGCGAGAGATTATTTTGTATCATATTTATCAAAAATTCCATTAATATCCCAAAATGAATTAGTATCTTTAAATTATTCATTGTCCTCTCCTTCTTCCTCATCAACATTAACTCTTTCTGAAGTTTTCCCACCAGGTGGAATCTATGGATTCTTTTTGAAAAAAGGCCTAAAAGGTTTATTCGAAACTTCAACTAGTTTTCCTTTAACATCAACTATCTTATTTGCTAATGTTTTCAAGACTTTCTGTAAATATTCCATATCAAAAACATGTTTATCTTTCCTTTCATCTTTGACAATTGTTTTCTTGGTTGTTATAGAATATCTTGAATCTTCACCTAGAGATTTACTTGCAATACTAGATATTTAATTTTCAACATCTAAAGCATATTGCATTGCTTCATTCAAAGTATTTTTACTTGCTCTTTTAACAAACATAGAAATGGAAACTTGTAAAGCAGAGGAATAAAAATCAATCGGAATGTCTAAACCAGGCTTGGATGTTTGAGACATTTTATTGAGAAGTTTAAGGAATCTTTTATTGAAATCTTTGATTCTTTCTTTGGGACCCATTCTAATTTTGGATAATTCCACTAATAAAATAGATGAATATTTATCATCCCCAAATTTATTAATGAACAAATCCTCGAAAGTATCCCAATTAGTAATGGAATTGGCTTGTAGAGAAAAATACCAAGTAGAAGATCCTCCTTCGAAAGTGTATGGGAAAAGTCTACATACAACATCTTCATGCTCAACGCTTCTCAATTTAACAGTGTACATAAATTTGTTGATATGATCATCAGGAGTTTCTCTTGATTCGGGATTAAATTTTGGTAACCATTTATCTAGATTTTTAGGTAAATCACGTTGATTTCTAGGAACATTGACTGCTCCGAGAGTTCTCCAAGGTGTTATCAATACTCTAACCATAGTGTTTGGGTGACAAGGAGATGATGGAGGAGGAGATTTATGTAGAGGAGGAGTTGAGGGATGATTATTACCAACAGTTTTAATTATTTTTTTTCTGATCTGGACAGGAACTTGAAAATGAATGGGTTCAATACCTAATCTATGTCTTTATGCTCTTGTAAGAACACCTAATTCTTGAATGGAAGAATCTATAGAATCACAAGATTGTTGAGAAGTTTCTCCTTGATTTCTAATCTCTTCTATGTGTTTCTTTATTTGTTGAAACCTTGGAGAACTAAGAAAAATGGAAGAAATATCACTTACAGTTCTATGAATTAGGGATTCGGATTATGTAGTAACAAAATATACTATGGGAGAAGTTGATCTACTTCAATGGTCTTTGGTTTTGTTTATTTCTTTGGCCATTCATTATCAGTGTCCCTCCTTCTAGCGCCAAAATGTTGATGGCCAAATATGACCATATTCAACATGGAGGAAATTGCCCGGTCAAGATCCCAATTAGATCTTTATCCATTGTAAGTGGTGATTATGACTGGTTTAGGTCCAGTTAACTATAACTATCTAATCTATTAAATTCAAAATATATACACCTTTTAATCAATTGAAGAGTTTTTACCTTTTGTTGAATAACAAACTAACATATCAATATATACAGATCTTAAACTATATACAATAGAGGAATTAATTATAATTGACATAAAAGTTACCTCTATGAAAGAGGATTTGTTTTCTTTTGAAAAGTATGTATGATGAAAGTAAAAGAGATTAACTAAAACAGAACAAAACTAAAAGGAAAAATCTAAACATTGGGCCCAATTATAAATAGTATATGAATCTAAGTAAAATAAACAATGTTTTAAAGATATAGATCTTCAAAACAAATATTTAATTAAATCAACTGAAAATGAATTATAAAACATGATTAAATAATTAACACAGACTTATAATCCCAACAATAATTCACATACATATTAATCATTGAAATAATGTGTAAAATGAAAAATGAAATCGATTTAGTTTATCAACAGTAATTAGCTAAATCAACCTGTAATATCATCAACACATCATCCAGATAAAACTTTGATTTCAAAAATAAACAACTCGAATACCAATAATAGTACCAAATACCGATTTTATTGTATTAATATTCAAAGTCATAAAGAGATTCAGAATAATGTATCAAAACCAAAACTTGTACAATAGTGTATAAGCTCTGTTTTCTTTCCAAAAAATTGAACACTCTACAAAAAATTTTAATTCCCCAAACTAGATTAACTAAGTATAAAAATAAAAAACTACTAATTGTTCAATGTCTGGAAACTAATTTTATCATTTCCCGCATTTTCCAAGACATTCCTTTTACACCTATAAAAACCAAACCAAAAGAAAAACATAAATTAATAAAATATAAAAACAAAAATTAGAGTAGCTATAGAATTTGATATTTTGTAGCTACTCTTTTATTAACTAAAATGGATGAAAATGCAAACTAAACTAAAAAAAATGCTAAAATCATACCAAAAATGAAAATATTTTAACACTGAGTATTACTGGGAATTGTCTTGAAATCAGAATTAACAAAAATAATAACTCCTGGAGAGTTAATGTTAACTGCATCTTTCTTTTTATCTTCTTTGAACCCTGAAACTTGTCTTCTTTGACTATCAATCAAAGCTCTATTATCTGATCTAAGGAGTTGATTTTCTAATTCCAAATCAATTATATTAGCCTGTAACACTAGAACCACTGAATAATATTTATCCTTCCAGAAGGAAGCCTCCAGATTGGGACTGGTTTCAGTTCTTTCCTTTTTCTTTTCTTTAGCAAGATTTTCTATTGGTTCCTGTGAAGAAATGTGATATGGGGAAACGTGTTGTGGGGAAGAGACTTCATTATTTGTAGCCAACTCTTCATCATCAACCTGTATACAAGAACTATCTTTTGAGGTTTTCCTAAACTTATTTCTGAACATTCTTGAAATTTTTCTCCCTTGCATCTTATTCATAAAATCAACAAGATTAATGGAATCATTGTTTTTTGTGGTAATAGGTGGGTCACATTCATATTAAATTGAGGAAACTATGGTTTTCTTGGAAGATTCAGAAGAATCCTGAGGTGCTTCACTGAAAACACATGATTCTAGGCTAAGGTTGAACCTGACAGTTTGACTACGAGTAACCCTCGTAGTATTTTTCTTGGGAGAAGAAGCATGAGGGTAAGGCAGAACGAAATCTTCTACAGGATCTGGGGTTTCCTCCTAAGAAAGATGAAACTGTGAACCTATTTCAGAATTAACCTGAAATTGATTTCTTTTCGCGATGTTTTCTCAAGAATCACCATTTTGTTGTAACTGAAATTCGATCAGAATTTTCACTAAAACGTGATGAAAGACATTTCTTTATGAACTGAGACTCTTTCTCTGATAGAAATGTGTCATTTTAGACAGGCTTTTAAGCAAGAACGTAGGCATGTTCAACTCATAATCCATGAAGACCATTAAAAGGCGAAAGTGATAAATAAAGAAAAGGCTATATCTACCCTCACAGTTGATAAACCCCTTAATAACTATTAACAAAAAATTCCATTTTTCTTTAATTGAGGATATGGGCATACTTTTATAATCGTATTTTCATTCGGGAGAAACCAGAATTTCCGACCAAGGAATCTCCTTCACGCTCTTGGTTTTAGACCAACATTCTCCTTTTAATGGAAATTTAGTGGCTCTAGTTATTACTTCTTCATTGTAACGAATTGCCTCGTTACGACAACCATTCTAGTTACAGGTGCAATTTTTTTTTTTGTGTTTAAGGTGTGTGCGCGCGTGTAGAAGTGACAACACACTTGACTCTACGTCGCCCCTTGACAACCAACAAGACGCAACCACGATGTTCATCACAAGAAGACTAAAGGCACACGATGAGTAACTGCAAACAATATACGACCATAGGCATATGGTGCACAACGCAAACATTTAGCGACAAAAGTAAAACTGACCACAATCAAGTACGACATAAATAAGAAGAACAATTGCGCCCCTTACGGAAGGCGTGTGACAGGGACTCTGACAACGAACACCCAAGTTCACATTATCTATAGAACAACCACCCCGATATACTAACTTGGGTAATTAGGTTACGTAATTCCAGGTTATTGCACCACGTTTATGTCACGATCCGGACCATGATTTCACAGTTATCATACCTCTTATATGCTACAACCACTACGATCATAAGGACATTACAAGATAAAATCATTCACTAAGGTCCAATAGTAATGCACTAAAATTGACATCATATTTAGAAATGCCATCCTATTTATAGGTAACATCATAACTGAAATTCAATAACATCATGTTTAGCAGTGGCCGATATAATAATACAATCTCCAAAATGACAAACAGACAAGATTTGAAAATGACAACAACACTATTAACAAATAACCATACTTATAATAACAATAATTAGGAGGTCAGTATATAGAACTGACATCATATA
>SNQJ01S0077699.1:47892-61183 GCA_010110895.2 Picea sitchensis | reverse complement strand
AAGCCTTGGTGACTTGCTCGTTATGACCATAAAACATGTGCAGAAAATATAACCATCTGACCTTCTCAAAAGTTGGATAATAATCTTCCTGAGCTTCAATAAGATCAACAACATGTTCTACTCTAGAAATCATTCCCATCTTAACAACAGTTTACCACACCATAGTTCAAAAAACCCTCATAAACAAAAACTAACAGAATCTCGCTTGCAAATGAATGACAACAGAGTTTCAATTCTTGAAGCAAAAACTTATTTCGAGGAAGACACAACATAGGTAATAACTCATGAATACAAAGATACAGTTGAATTCTATTCATGGATGTGAATTAGTTCACTTTAGGAAAGGAGTATTGTTCGTATGCAGGTTGAAATGACCATGAATTAATGTTCCATTAAAACTTCATTTCATTTTATAATGATTGGATCAAGCCTAACGTACCACAACAAGATCTTAAACAACTATTTGTAGATCATGAATATCAAATTTATGACAGGCTAAGTAAGATTTTAATAGATTATGATCAATCATGGTTTTAGAGCATTTGTTTTAAAATCGACAATAAAAAAAAGAAAAAAATTGTAGCTTGTCAAATATTGTAGCTATTTGAAATAAGAAGAAACCATATGGAATATGTGAGATAAAAACATTTGAAAACCAACATTTTAATTAAAACCTTTATCATCCAAAATAGAAAATCTCATTAATGATTGAATGAAACTCAAAGAGGTTAGGAGAATGACCAAAATTGTCAAAACTGAAAACATTATTTAAGTAAAATAAAATTTCATTTTTCAAAAATGAAAAAAGAAGGGTCCCAAATCTTTATTTATAATACATAGTTTGAGAGGTTGTTGTCTTCTACAACACAAGGTTATGAGGCTGAATTTTGACAATATATAAGCTAAAGGAGAACTTATAGAGCTACGGGACCAAAAGGACTAGCATATGTTCAAGCACCCTAGAGAAATCAACATAAAAATCAATCCCTAGGGGCCCAAGGCTAAGTTTCAAGTCTCTGGGTGCTTATCGGGAGATTAAAAAGGCCTATTCACACTATGAATGGGCTTAAGCCCTTTTCAAACATGGGTTATATCATGTGGCTGAGGCTTAATAAATGAGAACTAGTGAAAGTGTGGGGCCAAATTATCCAATGGTTGCAAGAAAGCTTGATCTATGATGGGAGGTTGATGTCCCATCGTGAAAGTACATGGAGGTTAACATACATGAGGGGTGTGATGATGGTTTTGATAGTCACATGTTGAGAGTTGAATGGTGTCTCCTGAAAGGATACATAAGGTAAAACCACTCCCATTGGGTCGTGACAATGGTATTTTGTCTAGTCGCCTATCTTCCCACTCAACATGCACATGTCCACCCACTCGGTGCCACATGAAGCCGACATAGTAGCCCACCTAGGACACTGGGTAAATCAAAGACATCATGACACACTAATAGGACACTTGTTAGAAATAGTCTGAGATTTCCACCTGTATAGAAGGGGTCCACTGGGGACTTCGATCACCATATCAAAATCAACTACATGTAGGTCGAGCCTAGAGACACATAAGCTCTGAAATGGACCAATAGGAAGGTGTTGCGTGTTCATGGGGCTGTGATGAAATCAACATAATTTCACCCAAAAATTTTCACCTCTTCCCAAACATTCAAAAGCACCTATCCATTAGGAAAACGATGTGTGTTTATACAAAGGCACGAGGAGGGATTCTTTCAAACAGGTGAAAGATATTATGACAATGTGCCAAATCATTTGATGGACAAGAGGGATTTCAAGGTGACATTTGGCTTCACTTATGCATGTCCTTTACAATCATCACACCATTACCTATAGCTAACAAAGGAAAATAATCACAACGTATACACGCACACACACACAAGCCCTAGATCTCATCATATTGGATCAGATGTGATGAATGGATTAAGATGTGATGAATGGATTCATCCCATCAACTGTATCAACAAGCACATGTCGAGATCCTATAAGATAAAGTTGAAGGACCAGAAGAAACCAACATGTGAGTAATTTGTTCTCTAAATGTGAGTTACTTAGATGCCCGGTGTCACATATGATGATCCACCTGCACAATCTCTCACCACAGGAGAATATAATTAGCCATCTTAGCTACAAATGTCGGGAGAGTGTGTTCTGAATTTCACAAAGGAGGGAATGTATGTCTCCAGGATCATTATTTAAAACTTGAGAGTATTCAAACGTCTTGTAATCCATCTTCAGGTTCAATTTCCAATCCAATTAGTGCGCTAGAGAATCTTAAGGAAAATGATTCAAGGATTTGGTTAATTGTGCTATGTTTTATTGGGTAATGTTAGTTGATAGGAAATGGCTACCCTTCCCTCTCACCGATAAAGGATGAGAACACTTGTAAAGACTCAAACAAAGGATAAATTGGATGAAGATAACACACCCAACAACAATATCAACAAGCTAACTCTGGTGGTAGAAATTCATTTTCACGAGGTTAAAATTAGTTAAAAAGTAGTTAGAAAACCATAGATGGCATCGAGAAACTGACAACATGTATTCAGTTTCAAAAAAAAAAATTGGTCTAGATGAATGGTTTTCTCACATATGGAAGCATCTATAAAGCATAATAAGGAGATCATTTTTTAGGTCATCACTTTGGAGAATTTAATGTTTTCTTACAACCAGAGTTGTTTGATTAGAATTCTCAGGAAAAAATAGATAATTAAGGTTGTAGGCTTCATGAGATTCATCCCCTGCATTATGTTTCATTCTGTCATTCCTCTTTTTGTGCATGTGCTCTTGTAAAACCCACCTCTCTCATTTTGGCTTAGTTTATCAAATCCCCATTAATAAAATATCAAGCAACAAGTTATATGTCATGTTCAATCTGACTGTGTGTTGTATGCTTATGGTATTAAAGTGATTTCCTCTTAATAATGACTACTTCTTGTCATTTCTTCATATTTTTAATGACATGTAGAGGGTACCTTCGTGGATTTAAATATTTCAATATGTTTACTATTTGATGCATGTTTTAACGATATGGTATATATGTTAGAACTGTTGAATTCTTAATTGCTCAACACATTAATATGTTTCCATAAGATATAAGATTCATTTTTTGCAATGCCTTATATTCTTATCTTGTATTTCTTCTAATTCACCATCTCCCCACTCTTAAAATAAAATTTTATGAAACACTTGTGGCCAAATGCCTCTTGGAGTTGAAAGTTTTACTTATCTGGAGAGGGCCAAAAGTTTTATAAGAGAGAGAAAAAGCCTTACCCAAATTTCGCATTATTTTACTTACTGCAAGCATGGATTTAAGATTAGCTTCGAGTCTTAGCCCTCAAGGTGCCTTGTAATTGTTCCATTGACAGCTTGGAACATCTCGAGGGATAACAAGTTCTTTTTAATACTCCTTTTCTGGGTCTTTGTTATCCCTTGGTTTCCCTTCAGATCCAATTTTTGAGCTCAACCCTTCAACTTCTCCAAATAGTTTGATATTTCTTGTTAGAGCCATGAGGAGGGACATATTGTGAGATATGTCACAAATCTCTCCTTTGTTGGATCTTGAGGGTCATTATGAATAGATTTGTCGACCATGGCTATGGTTTTGTGAATTTCTTAAACCAATTCTTGGATCCCTTCAACTTCCCACAAATCGCCCAAAAAAACCTTCTATGATATCAATATGATTTGTAAACTATTGTGGATATTTCACTAGATATTTCGTCACAACAAATTTAATAAAATACTGAAATATTTACCGTGAACGTTAATTTCCTTTAGAGCCCAGATTCTTTAATTAATGGTTTTCCAATTAAAATGTATGAGATGGCTTAAATGAAAAAAATAGAGAAAAATAAATAAATGCACACACCATCCACAAATAAACACAAGATATGACCTAGGAAACCCAATACAGTAGAAAACTCAGCTAGAAGGTGAGGCCACTCTGCTCTCTTTTGTTAAAATGCAAGTACAAAGAAAGAGGCACTCTCTGTGGAGTTTCCTTTGACATTGTATCTTGTATGGCTACTATATAATCTATCCTCCTCTTTTATGCTCATATATTACCACTCTCAGATGTTTTTCTTTACTATAGAACAAGATACAATGTAGAAGAACAAAATCCCTTCTTCTCCTAGTGGCTCGGTATTTAACATATCCCAAAATTCATCTAGGGTTAAGGTTTTGACTTCGTCAACCCTACACTATGATAAGGTTTTGGAAATTATATAATCTTCTATAATTTTCTCATGTGGTTATCCCCATATGCATGAGTAATGAGGGTCGATATGGCATCCACTCATACCATGGTGGTCAACATGGTAGGTTAACTTGTGAGAAGCATTAATTTTTCATATGAACTTTGATTGAGGTGTTTGACCCTCCATTGGAAAGGTATCAAAGTGTAGAACATTGTCATGGGTGTGGATGCAAGTTTCAAACATTGGAACCCCAAAAAATTCCATTTAATGCCTCAAAATGGCCCTAGAAGGTTCCAGACTCCAATTTTCTAAATTGGGACCTGCCACTGAAATGACCTTGCAAGCAAATTCCAAGATGACAAATAATATAATAATCCAATATGGATCACCTAGACACAATGGAACACCTGCAATATTCAAAGGAGAAAACAAAGATTCCGAAAAAAAATCTTTTTTAGAGGCCATATTTGAAACATGCAAGGTGATGGTTTATTAGTATCAAAAAGTTGCATACCAATCATACAAATATCAAAATGTGGAGTCTCCAATATAAATTGAGAATTAATAGAATTTGAAGTTCATAGATAGCTTATTGATTATTTGAATCACTCCCAAGTTACCTTCCGATCTTTTTTTTATGGGAATTACCTCTTGTAATGTACCTCTTTATATTTTCTTAGAGGGAGTTGCTAGATGACACAAATCAAGTTAGAAATAACAATAATATCATCATGATACAAATACAATAAAACTTAATAACCTAGTGAGATAATGTAGTCAAGAGCCAGGAAATGAACCAACAAAAGCGTCCCTAGAAAAATCACCAAAAGTGTTTTTCAATCCTACCAGGACAATGTCATCAAGAGCTAGAAATAAACCCACAAGGTCCTCCCCAACAACGATGCCAAAAAATGTTACCGCCCAAACTAGAATCCATTGTAGAGGTGCTATTGGGGATAAGAACAACACTGGAAAGGCACCACCATCACCTTAGAATTGTTTCCCCTTCACTTTATTACATCTCCTTGAATCCATGGGGGTTATCCTAATCCTTGGAAACAAACCTGTATGGTACCCTCTGGCAGCTCACGATACAATTCACTTCAAAATACACACCTCAATATATGGTTAGATAAACTAGTGACAATGAAGTAGCCAAATTCCTTGAGCATATTTAACCAAGAGTTAGGGAAATAAATACTAAAATATAAAGAGGGTAATGAGATAATTTGATGAATGCTAAGATCGTAAATAAGTATGCTACAACAAAAATGCAAATCAACACTATGATATCACTCTTTAGATGAAGAAACAAGCACCCTTTACCAGACAAGAGTGACATATAATTGCGTAAGTCAAGAATGAATGATATACCTAAGCTACCTCTTGATTGTATGCTTTAAATTAGACAAGATTTCTACTTTCCACAAATTCCATAATTTGATATATGTTAAAAAAATGCAGAAAGTGCAAATTTTGGGTGAGGAAAAGCACCCCAAGAGTGACTAAAAGCACTTGTTATGATAGACCTCGGGTAATTCTTCTAGGGAAACAAATAAACCATGAAAAAACAGCTCATAAATTATTTATTTCATGTACAAATGAACAATAACCATAGAATTAGCTCAAACTTGCAAAGAGAGGTGTTGAATCCCCCTAAGGTTTCACCAAAATTCTCGAAAATGAAATATAACATCTTGAGACACTTAGGAGATGAATTTGACCACTATAATTTGTTAGATATCATTTATAAACAATACACAAGTGAAATATATGCTAGGGTATGTTTAGAATGCACCTTTTAGGGTTAAACCCTAGCTTTAGGGTTTCACGAATTTTGATCTTTATTGTTGTAATTTCACCATTATAATGTGTTAGATATCATTTTTAAACAATACACAAGTGAAATGTAAGATAGGGTAGGGTTATAATGCACCTTTTAGGGTTAAAACCTAGCTTTAGGGTTTCACCACTTCTCATATTTATTGCATAAACCCTAGGATTAGAATGTCTAAAGAATGAAAGAAAACCATTAACTTTGCACTAGACAATGAAATAAATATTTTTAACGGTATATATTTTATATTATTTTGTATTTTTGTATTTTATATGACATAAATAGAAAATAATTCAATTTTAAAGGTTTTGGTGGTTTGTTTTTGGGAGTTAATCTTAGTTCCTTGTTTCCACTTAGGAATTATGGGGTCAAGAAGTATGCCCCTCTAAGAATTGGTTATCCAATGTTTATGGATTAGAATTAGATACTAGGGCCTCAATACTAGTATTACCTTGTCTAATCAAGACAAACCATGAAAACCAAGGGCCCTACAAGAAGGTTTTCCTCAAGGGAATAACTTTCACCATTAAAATCAACAAATGACTTGAAGGAATACTTAAAATAATTGCCAATGAGTATTAAACTAATAAAGACAAGAAATAAGCACTTACCAAATTTTTTTAACGAAGATGGAAGAGATACAAACCATGGACGTCCTCCTTCTAAGTAGTTATGGAACTCCTTAGTGGACCGATCTTGCTAGTTTTAGTAGAACCTTGAACATTTACAATAGTCTTTAAAAATACCAAGAAGAATAACCAAGAAAGAAACAGATCCAAGAATGGACACTAATAAACACTGAGTAAAATATCTTCTATTAATGGCTCCAAATGATCTCCAAAAATTCACAACAATTTGGAATAAGAGGGGGGCCTATATGTAAGGTACGAGATGTATTATAATAAGTAGAAACACAAATATTGCAAAAAATACCAACAAAACAAAAAAAATATAGAGAATAACAACAACAAAAATGATAGCTTTATTGATAGAAATCCAACTTGACTTGCATCTTCAAGGAGGAAACCTACAACAAAGTAGAGATTTATTAGAATAATTCTGAAGACAAGACTTTCTCATGCCTTCCACTACTATTTATACTAATTCTATCTTCTAAATAACATTCTATAGGAAGATATTTCTAGAAGTGGAAGATTATTTTAAGTCTTCTTACATTAGACTTGTTCACATTATTAAATAGGCCTTATTAACTAATGTTGGCCTTTATTAGATGGAAAACATCTTATTCTACCTATGTGAGGGGCTAAGGAGGTTAGGTTCCTAACATGCCCTCCCCCTTGAAAAACAACATTGTACTCAAGGCTTGAGATGAAGAAATTATTGCATAATGGTAGTCGTCTCCTAGGTGGCATCTTCTGTAGGTGTATCCTTCCATTGAACTTACACTTTTGTGATGTGTTGGCAGCCAATTCGCTTTTTTATACTGTCCTTATAAGCTGCCTACACTAGTGTTTTGCGAACCTTGATTTTCATCACAATCTTCGGAATAAAACAACACTATTATTTTGTGCATTTGCACACTTACCTTTGTTTTCGTTTTCACGACTGCAAGCGTGAAAACTTTGATTTCGAAGTCACATTTAAATCGTCACTAGATTATTATGGTCATTCTTGTCTATGTGTTCATTGCGTTTCCAATTTAATTATAGTTGCACAGTTGGCAAGGCTCCAAGATCTTTACTCATTTGGCATTCTTTAATTGTTAATATGACTTCATTTTTATAAGACTGTAATGATATTCTTATGATCGAGTTTTTGATACATTGGTGTTTTGATGTTCTATAGTCTTTCATCGATTTCCTTGACACATTGGTTTCATGAAAACACATTGACGTTGTGGTTAGACCCTTGGTATAATCATTTCATGAAAACACACATTTTATATGATCGAACCCTTGGTGTTGATTTCAAATCATTGTTTTGGTTTTAAAACTATGCTAAAACTATTGCTTGCGCAATTGTTTGGTCGACTTACCATAGTTTTCGTTAATTTTTGAATGGCATAGTTTTTGACATATGCAATGGTGATTTGAATCGCTATATGCGTCGTCGATTGTACTGTGGGAAATGACTATTTTGCATCAGCTGAGCTAGCTCCACCACCCTCGCACATTCGGGCATTAATGCTTTCCCCCTATCCCGGGTAACCTTCGTTAGTTTTCAGGTAAGCCTGTGAGCCTATCGACCCTGCGTATACCCTGTTCAAACCCTTGCCTGTTCACCCAGCTCACCGTGTGCTTCTGTCTATGGCACAGGTGGTGCGCATAGAGACAAATGGTAGCCAAAATATGTTGTTGTTCGATAATTCGGGTAGAGACTTGGAAAATGGTGGCGGGCTGGTGTTTATCCAAAGGTTTGAGGGTTTCAACCTTTCGGTTGCCCAACAATTCGCCCTCACCTTCGACGGGTACAGGGCTAAGGTCAGAGACATACAGCTCGAGCTCAATGAGGAATTTGTAAGCTCAGCTACAAGACTGCCAGCTACAGGGCAAAGGTGGTTTAAAAATTCCAAAGTAGACGAGGTGTCGTGGCCTCTCCTTTTCACGTCAAGGAAGATTGTTTCCTGTGATAGAGGTATGCCTATCACCACCCTCAAACCCAGGTGGCACGATCTTTTAGCGATTGTTAAACAGTTTGTGACCTGCGAGGGTCATTATGGCTTGGTATTTTTGTATCATCTTCAATTATTGATGAATTTTATAGGTTACCCTCTGAATATGCCGCATTATCTCTTGCGTAGTCTTTACAAAATGTCCAAAAGATTCAAGCGTGAGAAGGCTGATAGCAGCCTATTTCATCATGGCTTGTTCAAACTTATTATCGTCCACCATTTGGGCCTTAGTGGTGATTGTTGGCAAGCCTTCCTATCTAGGAATGGCTTTGCCACTCCTGAGTCTATCCAAGTTGACAAGGTTGTGGTTACGGAAACTATGGTTGGGCCAGCCGTGCCATTTCATATCCTTCTACCCCCTATCAAACCCTCGGATTTCCCTGACATCGACCTACCCGATATCATAACCAACCCATGTAATAAAGACAAGAATGAGGCCGTAAAGAAGCCTGTGAGGAAGAAAGTCAGAGGCGACAATGCTGTCAACAGTAAGGGGAAGAAACATGCTCGATGTATATTGAGATGTGCTAGGAACAAACCCAAGCCAAACGTTGATCAGAAGCCAATAGTGATGAGCGAGGACTCGGACTCCAAAATTGAACGATTCCTGACTGAGGAATACCCCTATTCTCATGGCTTATGCTCTACGAAACCCTATGACTATGTCTCTAACTTACCTCCATGCCTCAAAAATGACCCAAACTACCCGAGAATCAAGCTACACAATGAAACCCCTGGTGACTCAAACAAACCCTCGACTATTATGCCAAAGCCCGATCAATCATCATGTATCCAATGTAATTCTTGGCTAGAGCGTTATTACACCGACGTTCCCCTGTTGCAATCAAATATCAAATCGTTAGAGGAACGAGTGACAGTGCTATCAAAGGAGAACGAGTGACAATCTAAAACAAAACTTGGGATATTATCCCCAGATTTTTTGTAAAATTGTTTTGATAATTCCCACAGGGATGTTTTACCCTGTGGTCTTTATAAACTCATTTATTTTTTGTAATAGGATCATCATCATCACTGTTGGGAGAACCAGACTATGGATTTATAATAATACAACCTGGGATGAAATTTGATGTCTTGTAACAACTTTCTCTTTCAATATATCAAACTTTTGTTTCAAGTTTTCACCATATCAGTTTGCAATTAATTATTGACTACTTTAGCTATCATAATTCGTTGCAGGTTGATGCGATTTGGTTTATATGTTATCCATATCTGATCTCTCTTATTTAAAAAATACAACAATTACTCTATTTCAATTTAATGAATAGAGGTTTATCTTTTTCGTTAATTGAATTGTTTTGTACAAATTTTTCACAAGGATTTATCTGACTGCGATAATTTGTTAATTATAAGATTGCTGTAATTTTTTATGTCTTGTTTGTCCTGTCATTTATATTTGAAGAGAATAGCTTCTTCTTGTTTACGAGAAGCTCGTGGAGAATTTGGTGTGGGTTTCCTCCCTCCAAACAGCTAAAACAACTATTGCATGCAGGACAAACCTGAAGCGTTACTTCAGGTCAGTTTGCTATTTGTTATTTGATAGTTAATTTATTAGTGTCATATAAGTAGTTTAGATAGATATANTCTCATAAAATTATAAAAATCAAAAAACAATAGTTTCGCTGTCTTAGGACAGTTTACAAATGAATTTTGCAGGTTTTCATTTAAATCTGTAATCTGTAAATATTGTATATTTGTAATTAGATCTGATTCCGTTGATAATTGAACATTTAATTTTATAGAATTATAGTTGTATGATTTAGGTAATAGATTGTATATATATAGTTTAGATTTGTTTATTAGTTTGTTTTAATTATTGTTTTCATTTAGATTAGTTCCTTAGTGTAGTTTTTATTTGTTTTTCTAGGACTTAGATCGGCCAACGGAGCCGCTAAACCCGTCAGGGTGGATTATCCCAAATGGCTTGGGTTATTTAGACAACCCCAGACTGGATCCACTCTTCCAGTTGGCGAGCATTCATTTTCGCCCATCAACAAATGGCGCTAGAAGGAGGGCCTGAAATTTATTAATGGCACGAGGCAGTCGTAAGACTCCTCCACCACCTAATCACTCACCTATAGTGACAAGAATTCATTCGAATGACAACATTCCCCCTCAAACAACAACCACATCAAATGACGATCCATGGATCTCAGTCGAACCAGTAACCCCAAATCCTACAGGTGGTGACATACAAGAGATTGTCCGCCAATCTCTCATAAGAACACATAGTGCCTTAGCCCATTTGAGGCAACCAAATCGACCTTTGGACCAACCTTTAGATTTCTATGATATCAGAGAACAACTCAGAGGCACTAACCTCACTGTGAATCCTACAGATCCAATCCTCACTCCTGCTGCAGGAGGATTTGGAATACCTCCCTCACCAACTCCATCATCTCCTTCTTCTTCTGGAGAAGACTCCTCTGACGAAGGCAGTTCCCCTTCCCAGCCTTCCACACCGACTACACCAATGGCCAACCAGAACAATCCTGCTAGACCTTGGCTCGACCAGGATGCGGTAGCCGTACTTGGAGATCAACATCTCTTACCCAAACATCCTGAGAAGTGGCTTCCCAAGTTTGACCCTGACTCTAAACAGATCGTTGAAGATCACATTAAAAAGTTTATGTTAGCCATTAGACTCCGCAATGTCGAGCATGAAGACGTAGTCTGTAGTTTGTTCCCCTATACTTTTGAGGGCAATGCATCTACATGGTACTTTGCCCAGCAACCCCATACCATCGTGTCTTGGGAAAAGTTCGAGTCATGATTTTTGGAAAAGTTCAGAGACGATAAGTCTCCAAAAGTTCTAGTTATGGAACTTTCTAGCTTAAGAATGAACCCAAAAGACAAAATTAAAGACTTTAATCAAAGATTATTAACACTTAAGAACCGAATCCCTACGGATTCTATGCCTGCCGAGAATCTTATCATAGCATACTATACTAAAGCCCTGCATCAAAGTATAGCTATTTGGGTTAAACGATCTAAGAAATCCACGTTGTTAGAGGCCTTCGAAGAGGCCAGCCAGATTGAAAAAGACATACTCAGTCTAAAAGACACTACTAGCAACGAAACATAAACTAGTTCATCTTCCAAAAAGAAGATCGAAATCCTCCCTAGACCTACTCAAAATAAAACACAACCTGAAAGCTCTGATTTAGAAAACTTAACTAAAGTCGTTAAAAATTTGTCAAATCAAGTTACAGATTTGAAAAGGACGGTCGAAGAATCTTCTTCGAGAAAAGGGCCTTACAAACCCCCGTTCAGGAAGCCTTTTCCCACCAACCGACCTAATCTGAACACTGAGGGCCTTAATCTAGAAAGTCTGCAATTCACCCTTCAAACAATTCTAGAAGCCCAGGATAACTTGATGCCTCCTGAGATTCCTGAGGAGGTTGTTGAACAAGAGATACTTCAAGAAGAAGAGTCTTCTCCAAACATTTTTGGACACTTCTCGGATAGCATCTTTCAAGCTAACTTCGAGATAGTCCATCCCTACAATACTAGGAATAAGACAACAAACAAACCTTCTTCCGAAAACACTACGACTTTGCCCCCAAAGCAATCTAAACCAGTTGAGACTAAACAGATTCAGGTAAACCCCAACTTAGATTATGATTTAGTAGAAGATATTAAAAAGTTAAGGGATAACATTTCCGTTTATGAGTTATTAAAATTTCCATTTTTGTTACAAAAGATGTTACAGACTATCGCAGAGAATGGAAAAAATGGTAATTCAAGCAGTAACAAGGTTGTTCAGAACAAAGTTCCTCAGAATACTTCCACTAAGAACAATCCTGATCCTCATGATAAAGGAAGCTTTCCTGTAAATAATGTAAATAATGTAGATAAATTAGCTTTAGAAACTGCGAGTAAAAAGCCACAAACTACCACCCTTAGTACTCGCAGAAATGTACCTCCATTTTTGTTAACTTTCAAAATCTTTAATAGAAACGTGCACAATTGTATGGTAGACTCAGGAGCGTCATCCAATGTGATGCCATGGTCTGTATGTCAGAAGATTAATGCTGAGGTTGAACCATCCACTTTAAAAATCATCCAACTTGATCGAACTAGTGTTAAAGTTGTAGGCGAATTAAGGAATGTGCTTATAATATTATCGTCTAACCCCAAAGTTCATCAAGTTATTGATATTATTGTTGTGGATATTCCAGAAGTGTATGGTCTGTTTTTAAGTAGGGACTGGTCGGAGCAGCTACACGGCTATTTCGCGACAAATTGGTCTCACCTGTGGCTTCCAGAGAACGGCAAGCCCAACAAGATCAAGGTAAATCGTGAACACTACCTTAAGTTCACGGTCACAGATTTGAATGATCCCAAAGAACCATTTACACCCTCTGCTGATTCACCGGAAATACAAGGGATGGATACCTTTTTCGACAATTTCATCGCCGAGACTTCAGCTATCACCAACCCAGAACAACAGTCCGAGATTGTAGCATACACGCAACCAACAACTTCTGCACAACGGTCTCATACGCCCGATAAAAATCAAATTTGGTCTCTTTATTTTGACGGGTCAAAGTCCAAAGAAGGAGCTGGTGCAGGCTGCGTTATTATC
>SNQJ01S0077699.1:29554-47842 GCA_010110895.2 Picea sitchensis | reverse complement strand
TATGAGGCTTTATTGCAGGGCCTCAGAAAAGCTTTAGATATGAACATTCAAAACTTGGTTGTCTTTGGCGATTCCAAAATCGTGGTTAGATAGGTAAGAGATTCTATCCACTGTCTGTCTCCGCATCTTAAAATATACCAATCCGAGGTATGGAATTTAATGAATAAATTTTTCGCTTTCAATATAAATTCTATTCCTAGATTGAATAATTCTGAAGCAAATCTATTAGCTAACGTAGCTTCTAAACTCTTCCCTGCAGAAGGCTTGTCCCCAGACGCATTCTCTGTTGAACTGTTGTTTAGGCCATCCGTTCCCGACAACATCATGAACTGGAGAGTCTTCGACGACGATCAACAGATTATCAGCTTCCTGCATATGGAAGAAACTTTTCAAGGCACGGTGATCGACGAATGCACTCACGACGACAATTTGCGCAATTTCACGGTAATACCAGATCCGAAAACTCCTGAATCTTCATCGGACATGGTAAATTCGATCCCTAAATCTGTAGTTAGATTAGAGAATTTTTATGATCTTCAAGATAAATTCAAAAAATCAGTCAACTGTAAAACCAATAGTTCCTCGTTATCATATGAAAAAGTAAATTTAGGAACTAATGACAATCCGCAGTGCATTAATTTAGGGGTTGGGTGTTCTGAACAAGAAAAATATGCATTTATTAAATTGTTCAAATAATTTAAAGATGTTTTTGCGTGGACGTATGATGACCTTAAAACTTTCGACCCTAACATCATACAACACGTCATTCCTATGAAACCCCAAACCTTACCCTTTCAACATAAATTAAGAAAAATGCACCCTAAGCTCAAACCGACCGTCAAAAAAGAATTAAATAAACTCTTGAATGCTAAGATAATTTCCCCTGTTAGGCACACTCAATGGGTTTCTAACCTTGTCACTGTCTGGAAGAAAAGCGGGGAAATTCGACTTTGCGTTGATTTCTGAAACCTTAATAGAGCGTCTGATAAAGACAACTATCCTGTCCCACCCATGGAACAGATCCTTCAACAGGTATCTGGTTCTGAGAGGCTATCTTTATTGGATGGTTTCTCAGGGTAAAACCAAGTCCTGATGTCTCCTCCAGACCAACTTAAAACTACCTTCCGCACTCCATGGGGCACCTATGCTTATCGAAAAATGCCCTTTGGACTGATTAATGCCGGTTCCACTTTCCAGAGAGCTATGGACATCACTGTCCGAGACTTAATCAATCATTTCGTCGTAGTTTACTTAGATGATGTTACTATATTTTCTAAAAACAAAACCGATCATCTAGCTCATTTACGAGCCGTTCTACGACGATGTCGTAAATACAACATTTCCTTGAATCCTAAAAAATCCATCTTTGTAGTAGAATAGGGTAAACTCTTAGGATTTATTGTGTCAAGCAAAGGGATGATTATCGACCCCGAAAGGACTCAAGTCATCTCGAAACTCCCCCCTCCTACATCCAAAAAATCTATGCAGTCTTTCTTAGGTCAGATAAACTTCGTCAGGAGATTCGTCCCCAGTTTCTCCGAAATGGTCAGACCTTTACAGAATTTAATTAAGAAAGACACACAATATCATTGGGGACCCATAGAAAACCAAGATTTTAATGCAATAAAAAAGGCCATAATAGACGCTCCTTCTCTCATGAGCCCCGACTTTTCGCAAGACTTTACACTCTACACTTTTGCTTCTAACCGTTCCTACGCTGTCGTCCTAACTCAAAAGAACGTTGAAAACAATGAAGTACCCATTGCCTTTATGAGCTCTGCTTTCAAAGGCACGGAGCTTAATTACCCAGCGGTAGATCAGCAAGCCTACGTTGTTTTCAAAGAAATTAAACACTTCCGGTCTTATCTTTTGAAATCTAGGACAAAAGTTATTGTCCCTTACCCAGCCGTCAGGAACCTGTTAGTACAGAAAGAACTAGGTGAAAAGAGGGTGAACTGGGTTACCTCCTTGCAGGAGTATGACATATAAATTACCCCAACTCAGATAGTGAGAGGCCAAGGGTTATGCAAGTTAGTTGCTGACTCAACAACAGGACAGCAAGAAGAAAGTGATAGGTCAAACCTAGGACAACACGATCAAAATGAAATCTGTTGTGCACAAAACTCTGTCAATCCCCGGTATGATGATATAAAATTCTGTCTTGAACATGGGTCAGCCCCCCGTCACCTGGATCCCACTAGAAGAAGAGCATTGAGATTAAAGTCTTCCTCCTTTCATTTGGTTAATGGTGTTCTGTTTCGTCAAAATTTTGATGGCGTATTAATGCGTTGTCTTGAGAAAGACGAAGCAAAAAAAGTCTTACTAGAGTTACATGCAGGAGAAGCCGGTGGTCATTTTGGTGGTGACACCACTGCCCATAAAGTTTTGAGAGCGGGTTATTACTGGCCCACACTTTTTAGAGATGCCCATGCCTTGTGTCGTAAGTGTATTATTTGTCAAAAATCATCAGGGCGGTTACAGAAACCAGCCTTTCCTTTGCAGCCTGTGTCAGTAGACTCTCCTTTTCAGCAGTGGGGCCTTGATATTATAGGTCCAATCAATCTGCCATCCTCATAGCAGCATAATTTTATCATAACAGCCACAGATTATTTCACCAGGTGGTCTGAAGCCACCGCATTAAGAACTGTGAATACCAGTCAGGTTATTTCTTTTCTAAATTCGAATATTATCGCTCGTTTTGGTATCCTCGACTGTTTAGTATTCAACAACGCTTCTTATTTGTCGTCTCTTGAGATGAGCGAGTTCTCTTTAGAAAAAGGAATTAAATTGAAGTATTCTACTAGTTATTACCCCCAAGGCAATGGATTGGCAGAGTCAACAAATAAGAATTTGATTAAAATAATCAAGAGAACGGTATCTGAGAATCACAAAAACTGGCATAATGCGTTGTTAAACGCAATTTGGGTTGATAGGGTAACACCAAAAATGGTTGTAGGTAACTCTCCCTTCTTTCTCGTTTATGGCAGAGAAGCAATTCTGCCACCACACATTCTTCTTGCGTCACTTCAGCTATCACAAAAAATACAAGGAGAAGACTGTCCCCCTTTGGAAAACCGAATTAACGCTTTGATGAAACTAGAAGAGGTAAGAGCCCAAGCTAAATGTAAGTTAGATCAGAATCAACTAGTAGTTAAAAGCTGGTTCGATTCTAACTCTGCCTCTCATAGGAACTTCGAAGTAGGTGATATTGTCTTGAAATGGGACAAACCGCATGAGGGAAAGGGAGAACACACGAAATTTCAGAACTTATGGCTTGGACCATTTTTAATTGCTGAGAAATTGGGTCCTTGCTCTTTCCGATTGCAGAATCTAGAGGGGCAGCCTGACACCTATCCGATGAATGGCCAAGCTCTGAAAATATATTTCTCTTGATGACAACCCTGTGTATACTATGTACATATTTTTCTTTGGTTTGCCTTTCTTTTGCTATTTTGGTTTTGATTTTTCCTTTACAGTTTTGTTTTTGGAAATACATACACCTGAATTTTGGAACTGTTCAGACAAAGAAAGCAAGAAAATTCTTTCACTGAAATGACTATTGAAAAATTGTGTAAACATCAATTGTATACTTCTGAAATTTATATCTGTGTTGAGCAAAGACTATTGTTTGAAAGAAGTTAACTGATTTCGATCTCTGAGTAAAACCTGTCATGATCATCTATTATCTTCTTACGCTGTCCTTGTTCCTTAAGGGAATGACTCGGAAATATGTCTCCCTACCTTAGAAAGTTGGTTCTGTAAACAAAGCACCTCTCGATCTTAATGAAGGACAGTTCTAAAAAAATTTGTTGACGTCTGTAAAAAAAAAAAATGCTAAAATATCATAATTTTCAGCGTCACCCCGCTCAATTATATATCTTTAAAAAATTAAATCATTAAAGAGTTGTGGGAAGTGCTTGTAAACCCGTCGGGATGCTGAACAGGTCTGCTGGCAGCGGGTAAATGCATGCATGATGCCAAGACAACTTCGTCGGGGTACTGAACAGGCCTTCTGGTAGTGAAGTAATGTCGGGTATATGAAAATTCATAAATATGTAACCTCTTGACCTTAAAATGTCCTTTATTCTGATCTGGAACTTCTTGGCAGGATACAGACATCAGAGTGGGTTAAATGGAAACCCTGTCGAGGCTATGGACGCCTACTGGCAGCAGTGGCTCTGTCAACAGTATTGGGGATTTTATCTTTAATATCGTGGCTCACTTGTCTTAAGACTGTTATCAGTTTTCATCCTTTAAACGCTGCTGGAATGTTTGATCATTGATGATGTTTAAACAATTTTCTGGTTATTTCTGTTGGAATTATTCCTGTTATCCTAATCTGAGTTCGTTCTTTCGGCAGAGATAACTGCTTCTACCAGTGTGTCGCCATTGTTGGCAGCCAATTCGCTTTTTTATACTGTCCTTATAAGCTGCCTACACCAGTGTTTTGTGAACCTTGATTTTCATCACAATCTTTGGAATAAAACAACACTATTATTTTGTGCATTTGCACACTTACCTTTGTTCTCGTTTTCACGACTGCAAGCATGAAAACTTTGATTTCGAAGTCACATTTAAATCGTCACTGGATTATTATGGTCATTCTTGTCTATGTGTTCATTGCATTTCCAATTTAATTATAGTTGCACAGTTGGCAAGGCTCCAAGATCTTTACTCATTTGGCATTCTTTAATTGTTAATATGACTTCGTTTTTATAAGACTGTGATGATATTCTTATGATCGAGTTTTTGATACATTGGTGTTTTGATGTTATATAGTCTTTCATTGATTTCCTTGACACATTGGTTTCATGAAAACACATTGACATTGTGGTTAGACCCTTGGTATAATCATTTCATGAAAACACACATTTGATATGATCGAACCCTTGGTGTTGATTTTGAATCATTGTTTTGGTTTTAAAACTATGCTAAAACTATTGCTTCCGCAATTGTTTGGTCGAATTACCATAGTTTTCGTTAATTTTTGAATGGCATAGTTTTTGACATATGCAATGGTGATTTGAATCGCTATATGCGCTGTCGGTTGTACTGTGGGAAATGACTGTTTTGCATGGGCTGAGCTAGCTCCACCACCCTCACACATTCGGGCATCAATGCTTTCCCCCTATCCCGGGTAAACTCCATTAGTTTTCATGTAATCCTGTGAGCCTATCGACCCTGCGTATACCCTGTTCAAACCCTTGCCCGTTCACCCAACTCACCGTGTGCTTTTGTCTATGGCACCGATGGTGCGCATAGAGACAAATGGTAGCCAAACTTTGTTGCTATTCGATAATGCCCGTAGAGACTTGGAAAATGGTGGCTGGCTGGTGTTTATCCAAAGGTTTGAGGGTTTCAACCTTTCGGTTGCCCAACAATTCGCCCTCACCTCGGACGGGTGCAGGGCTAAGGTCGGAGACATACAACTCGAGCTCAATGAGGAATTCGTAAGATTAGCTACAGGACTGCCAGCTAAAGGGAAAAGGTGGTTTAAAAATTCCAAAGTATACGAGGTGTTGTGGCCTCTCCTTTTCACGTCAAGGAAGATTGTTTCCTGTGATAGATGTATGCCTATCACCACCCTCAAACCCAGGTGGCACGATCTTTTAGCGATTGTTAAATAGTTTGTGACCTGCGAGGGTCATTATGGCTTGGTATTTTTGTATCATCTTCGATTATTGATGAATTTTATTGGTTACCCTCTGAATATGCCACATTATCTCTTGCGTAGTCTTTACAAAATGTCCAAAAGATTCAAGCGTGAGAAGGCTGATAGCAGCCTATTTCATCACGACTTGATCAAACTTATTATCGTCCACCATTTGGGCCTTAGTGGCGACTATTGGCAAGCCTTCTTATCTAGGAATGGCTTTGCCACTCCCGAGTCTGTCCAAGTTGACAAGGTTGTGGTTACGGAAACTATGGTTGGGCCAGCCATGCCATTTCATATCCTTCTACCCCCTGTCAAACCCTCGGATTGCCCTGACATCAACCTACCCGATACCATAACCAACCCGTGTACTAAAGACAAGATTGAGGCCGTAAAGAAGCCTGTGAGGAAGAAAGGCAGAGATGACAATGATGTCAATAGTAAGGGGAAGAAACATGCTTGATGGATATCGAGATGTGCTAGGAACAAACCCAAGCCAAATGTCGATCATAAGCCAATAGTGCTGAGTGAGGACTCGCACTCTGAAATTGAACGATTCTTGACTGAGGAATACCCCTATTCTCATGGCCTATGCTCTATGAAACCCTATGACTATGTCTCTAACTTACCTCCATGCCTCAAAAACGACCCAAACTACCCGAGAATCAAGCTGCACAATGAAAGCCCTGGTGACTTAAACAAACCCTCAACTGTTATGCCAAAGCCCGATCAATCATCATGTATCCAATGTAATTCTTGGATAGAGCGTTATTACACTGACATTCCCCTGTTGAAATCAAAGATCAAATCGTTAGAGGAACGAGTGACAGTGTTGTCAAAGGAGAATGGCAGGCTTCAAGCCAACGAAAAGAAACAAAAAACCACCGGTTCAATTGTCTTCAGAAATGTCGAAGCAACAACAGCCTTTGTCAATTCAAAATTATCATGACCGACTTGTTTTCTTACTACCCCAGTTATGTGTTTCGACATCGATTTTGCTTCATGAGTTTGCTTGAATTATTATAACCGATTGGAGTTGTTTTCAATTAGCTCTGTTCGTTTTAATACATTCAAAATGATTCTGTTATAGTTTGATCATCAAAAACGATTTTGTTGTGGATCTTGTACAGTAGATTCGTTTTGCTAAACTCAAATATAACTATTATTTGGTTATGCGATTTTGTTGTGCCCAGCTTAGTATAAGCGATTGAGTTGTTTGTGATTCTATTTGGTTTGCTTTGAAACAAGTCTGTTTCATTTTGAATAAATATTCTCATTTGGATTTTGATTACATTCGACCTGTGCAAAAGATCTATTTGCTAAAATCGTGTAGCTGTGTTGATTGATACGATTTTGCATAACGATTGTGTCGGCCCCAAACTGTTTAGATTCGTTCCTGTTTGATTTGATTTGCAAACGATTGCTGCGTGCCTTGAGTTTGCATAATTACTTGTATGAGTTGGATTGGTATCGAAGATAGATTTGATACTGCTCTGTTAGTTATGGATTTAAAAACGATTTTGTTAATGGCTGAGTCGGCATAAATTATTGCATGAAAAATTTACTTGATCGGTTACAGTTTGTGTCGATTGGAATTGGTTCAAGAGATGATTTAGTTGGTTCTCCAACTATCAATCGATTCTGTATGTTTCGAATTGGTAATGAAAGTTGTTTGACAAATCTCACATATCCTGTTACCATTTGATCAATTCAACCACGATTTCGTTTGTTTCAATTCGCATACAAGTTTGGTTTGGTGTGGCATGAATGAGTCGCTCTGTTTGGAATTAGTAATTAAAGATTTGGTTTGATAAGTCGAATATAATTTTGTTAAGTTTTGGATTGATTTTAAAACAATTCTGTGCTCAAATTAGACCAGCTACAGAATCGCAAGATTCTGTAGCTAGTCTTAAAATTTAGATTTTTGTTAATTTTATCAATAAAATATCCTCTAAACTTGTCTATTCTTGTCCACTTTCAGGTGCATACGAATTACAATGATCAATTGGGCATGCTGTGGCAGTTTAGGAGATACTTTGGATATAGTTTTGTTTTAGATTGTTAGTTTGAGTAAGAAATAGAGACTTGGGATATTATCCCCAGATTTTTTGTAAAACTGTTTTGATAATTCCCATAGGGATGTTTTACCCTGTGGTCTTTATAAACTCATTTATTTTTTGTAAGAGGATCATCATCATTGTTGTTGGGAGAACCAGACTATGGATTTATAATAATACAGACTGGGATGAAAGTTGATGTCTTGTAACAACTTTCTCTTTCAATATATCAAACTTTTGTTTCAAGTTTTCTCCATATCAGTTTGCAATTAATTATCGACTACTTTAGCTATCGTAATTCGTTGCGGGTTGATGTGATTTGGTTTATATGTTATCCATATCTGATCTCTCTTATTTAAAAAAATACAGCAATTACTCTATTTCAATTTAATGAATACAGGTTTATCTTTTTCGTTAATTGAATTGTTTTGTACAAATTTTGCACAAGGATTTATCTGACTGCGATAATTTGTTAATTATAAGATTGCTGTAATTTTTTATGTCTTGTTTGTCCTGTCATTTATATTTGAAGAGCACAACTGCTTCTTGTTTACGAGAAGCTCGTGGAGAATCTGGTGCGGGTTTCCTCCCTCCGAACAACTAAAACAACTATTGCATGCAGGACAAACCTGAAGCGTTACTTCAGGTCAGTTTGCTATTTGTTATTTGATAGTTAATTTATTAGTGTCATATAAGTAGTTTAGATAGATATATGTATAGTTCAGATTTATAGTTAGAGTTATTATTTTAGTTGCTTAGCTTAGATAGTTTTTATTTAATTTCTTTCTCATAAAATTATAAAAATCAAAAAACAATAGTTTCGATGTCTTAGGACAGTTTACAAATGACTTTTGCAGGTTTTCATTTAAATCTGTAATCTGTAAATATTGTATATTTGTAATTAGATCTGATTCTGTTGATAATTGAACATTTAATTTTATAGAATTATAGTTGTATGATTTAGGTAATAGATTGTATATATGTAGTTTAGATTTGTTTATTAGTTTGTTTTAATTATTGTTTTCATTTAGATTAGTTCCTTAGTGTAGTTTTTATTTGTTTTTCTAGGACTTAGATCGGCCAACGGAGCGGCTAAAACCGTCAGGGTGGATTATCCCAAATGGCTTGGGTTATTTAGACAACCCCAGACTGGATCCACTCTTCCAGTTGGTGAGCATTCATTTTCGCCCGTCAACACGATGGTGCACTGACGAAGATGATTCTTGTGCTAGTCCAAGACTGCTTGTGGTTGCAACCAAATGGAACCTTATTCATCCAACTCAGGGAGAGTGGTTTGAATCTGGAACTTAGTTCCATTCACTTTCTTTAAGCATGAGACATGAAAAAGAGGATGGAGCTTGGAGTGATTGGGTAGAGCTAACTGGTAGGCCATGGACCCCACTCACTTGTGAATTGTTTAAGGACCATTAAATTTGGGAGCAAGTTTCCTGATAGTTTTTAGGTTTGAGTGAATTCTACTTATAAGGTTGCAAAGGAAGAAACACCTAGTACCCTTCAGCAAATTGATGTTCAGAATGACCCTAATCTATTTTTCGCTTCATGTGATTCTAAGCTAGAACCAAATTTTCTTTGAGGGTACAGATAATGGCTGCATGAAGTGTAAGATTGTTTTCAACCTCATGAACCTTGGAGACACTTAATATGTATGAGAGAACCGATGGTGCCTTTTTCCCATAGACTACTCCAAATGGATTCATGCGAGTGGCAGTATGGTAAGATGTGTTGCACCACCATTCATCTAGGGGTAACCACTAAGCCCATTGATTTTGTCTATCAAATACAAAACACCACAAGTACATCTCCAAACACTTTTTAACAACTTCAATTTGTCCATCAGTCTAGGGATGATAGGTGTTGTTGAGATGCAATGGGGTCCCTTGGAGTCTGAACCATGGAGTTTGAATATATTGTCCATAAAAATTTGAACCACTCTAGATGCGGTGAACATGTGTTGAAGATCACAAAAATGAGCATATTTGGAAAGATGAATGACTACCGCCATGATGACTGACTTATTGTTTGATTTAGGTTAGACAACAATGAAATCCATAGAAATATCCCATCCAAATAGCAGGTGGAATCATAAGTGGTTGGAGTGTGCTAGGATCTTCGACTGTTTCACCTTTATTTCATTGGCAAGTATCACATTCAACCATAAAGGTGCAGATGTCATGTTTCATGGCCTCCCATAAAAAAGAGTGTTTGACCTATTCAAAGGTTTTGGTAAATCTTGAATGCCCAACCGTGGGTGATTCACGAAACTCATAGAGCACCATGGATTTAATGTTCAATTTTTTTCTTAAATACATGTGACCTTTATAACAAATCTCTTCATTCTACCAAGAGAACCCTAGAAAATATTGATGATCTTGTTGCAATTTTTGGATCAGGCTAGAAATGTTTTAGGTCTTGCAACCATTCCTAGTGAATGGCCTGAAGCCAGTCTTCTACAATGAATGAGAGGGAAAAGAGGGGCCCTTCATCTTCATATTTCCTTGAAAGAGCACCAATAAACACATTTTCTTTTCCCTTATTGTAGATGATCTCATAATCATATCCAAACAACTTTGTCAACCATTTTTGTTGCTCCACAGATGAAATTATTTGTTCTAGAAAATATTTGAGGCTACGATGATTGGATTTAATTTGGAAGTGTTTCCCCAATAGATAAGGACGCTAGAGATACACTACATGAAAAATAACCAACATTTCCTTTTCATAGGTTGATTGGCCAAAATATCACTTAGATAGTTGTTTTCTAGTGAAAGCCAAAGGTCAGCCATCTTGCATGATGACTACCCTAGTTCCTTTCCCTCACACATAAAATTCTAGGAAAAAAGTTTTGGTGAATTCTGGTAGTGTTGGAATCCAACTAAAGCTTTCTTTTTGTAACACCCCTAGGTCGAACCCCAATTGTAAATGTACATCTACTTTGTAAGTTGGTGAGACAGGATATTTTGGGCCAGAGAGCCTTTGTATATATGTTTTGAGGCCATAGTGCATGTGTGATCATTAGGCCAAAGAGCCTATATGCTAAAGGCTAATGAGTCTATCATTGTAATATGTAATCAAACTTGAATTGATTAATAAAATACATCATTGTTGCAGACCAATCAGACAAAAGAGTATGGGGGTATAGAACTCCACTAGAGGGAAAGGGGGCTAAGAGTCTAGGAAGAGGGGTTGATCCCAATGTGATTAAGATAAGGGAATATTATATTAATATTTCCTAAATTATAATTATATAATTATTTTATTCTAAGTTCCTAAAGGTGGGGAATGAATCAACAAGTAGGGAACATTTAGTTCCTAGCTTGACAAGTGTCAAGTTGGGAACATGCATACGTAAAGTAGCATCTTAGTGTATTTTTCCATTATTCTCAATCATGCTCACCATCATTCTTGACATCCATACACCCCCTTCCTTCCATGGTACCTATGATTTGGAGGCTTTGGTAGCTAATTGTACCCAATAATTCTAGTAATTCGGGTAGAATAAGAAGGTTTCTAGGCATGTGAGCATTTCTCTCTTGGTGAGAGAATTGTTGGGAATTGTTTCCCTGTGCGCTGACTAGTGGGTTTGGAAATTCTTAGAGAAACCTCAGGTTCTAGGTGCTACAGAGCTTTGAGACTTCCTTTATAGTCTTTTGTTGAAGCCCTGGAAGGGAAGTGGGACAATTGAAGGACTGTTGAACAGAGAATGGGTACACTTCCTGGGGTGGGACAAGCTATGGGGAATGAGAGACTGTGAGCTAGGAATGGTTGTTGGAGTTGGCACATTGGCTTGAGCTTAATGTTTTTAATTGTTAGACCTTAGTTTGTCTTAGGAGTCCATTTCCTTGGTGGAGTTTGAGTCAGAGCTTGAGGGTGCTTGCTGCTGAGAGTTTATGAGTAGCAAAGTCTATGGCTAGGAGTAATGTCTGAGGCTTGTATCTAGTCGATGTTTTCACAAAAGATAAGTCTTATTTTTATGTGTTTATTTGCCAATTATTGTTTGTATGTTTATATAATTTATGTATGTTTTATTTTACATGTTTATGCATGAATTGTATGTTATTTGCATTGCATATTTGTTGCATATGCAGAGCATGTTATTAATTAAATGGTATCAAAGTTGGAAATTTTTTTTGTGGCATGGCCCAGCTTGGGGTTGGGGATGCTACATTGTGTAATCAGAGCCAAAGGTTCAATATTGAGCCTACGGGCCAGATAACAAAGTGTCGAAGAAGGAATTTGCACAAATTTAATTTTCAAAGGATGTTTGAATTTGCACAAATTTAATTTTCAAAGGATGTTTGTGACATGTTTGATAAAATTACTATACTGGAATTGGGGAATTGGGGAGTTTAATGGAATTGGGACTAGTAGATAAAAATATCCAATTTTAACCTTTAATTGGGTATTTTCGAACCTAAAATTGGGTGACTTATGGATATTACAGTACAACCATGGTGTAATTGGGAAAATCAAGGCCAATTTCTGTAATTAAATTCATGGAGAATTCAACGTGAAGGAGTTGAATTTTGTGTGTAGAGGCCGAATTGATGTTTACAGGGCCAAAATTAGTCGTATAAAGCTTATTTATAGAAATTCAATGGTGGTTGAGAGACCAATTATGAAATTATGCATTTTTGGGATTTTCAGAGAAATTTGAAAATTGGAAAAATTACTTTTCAAGATAATGACGCTGGGCAGGACATGGAGGCCATGTGGAAGCGACATGGATATGACATGGTAGAGGTGATGTGTAATGCCACAATGGTAGGTACATGGTGATAATAAGTGGTAGATGTGGTAGGTGACGCGGTAGTCGCCATGATAGGTGCCCTCACTGACTCGCTAAAACAACACCAATCTCAAAATTCCATGGAACCATGATTGGGTTACCTCGTGGTTTGGAAACCATGAGGGGGGGAATCAACGTGATTTCTCCATGTCACCACACCAAATATCGATGGGATCCATTTCAAACCCCCCCACCCCTTGTTAACATTAAGCACGTCGAAGGGGGGGGGGGGATGAAAATTCATCCTAATCATTGATCAGTATAATCCCCCCATCATGCTTCACCATCTAATTAGATGGACATGCAAGTATACCCGCGCTGAAAAAATGGGTACATGATGGGGCCGTCCATCCTGACGACCCAATGAAAAGTTGGAATGTGGATCATCTCAGATAGGTGGGACCCTTGTCCCATCCGGGTTAGTAATATGCTAGTTGGGAATGTGGGGGGCATAAAAATATCAATATTTTAATGAAGTTCAATCCCACATAAGGGAAAAAGAGATGAAGGAAGTAAGAGAAGGAGACAGAGGTTGATGAGGCAAGGCTAGGTGGGTGAGGAGCTAACATGGAATCATATAGAGATGCTAGGTGGATCAATATTCCACATCAACATTCTAGTTAGTAGAATTTAAGTAAAATTCTCAAAAAATAGTGAAAAATACCAGAAAAATCAGGTGTTTTCTAAGTCTTGTTTTTGTAGGCCATTTTTGAAGGGCTAAACAACATTTTTAGAAGTTGAAATTTTATGAAATTGTGTGTCCTTCTAGGACATAGAGTTTCTACTTCTAAAATGAAAGAGCTCAAAGAGATATTGCTAACAAGCTAAGTTGTTCATCAAATGGAGCTTGTATGAGGGAGTTCAAGGCCAAACAATGCAAGGTAAAAATGAGGCTCACTTGACTTCCAAAGGCCATAACTTTGTGCTCATAAGTCATATTGGGGTACATGAGTAGTCTTTGAAAATATCTTAAGCCATAGAATATATCCATGGATTTATATTAATAATTTGGGTCCTTAAAAGTGCACAAGAGGAGGTAGAAGTCTCTTGTATCATTTGAGGCTAAAAGAGGAAAATGGGAAAAACTACAACATGCTATATCTAGCAGCCTGGAGTCGGGATGAAGGTGAAAATTGGAAAGGTTGTTCAAAATGGGGTCATGAAGAAATATAATTTATATTTTTTCCAAGTCTCAAAGGATTAGGTTTAAGAAGTCTTGGACATAGATAAAAATTACACTTGGTTGAAAAGGGTGCAAAAGGAGCAAATGGGTAATGTTCAAATGACTATAACTTGCTGCTCAAGACTCAATTGAGCAATGAAATAGTCATTGGAAAGGTACTAGATAGAGGAATACATATGTTCACCCAGGAATGTGAATTGAAATTTATATTTCACAAGGAAACATAAAGAATAATTTTGGTTTACTTAAAGGGGGAAAATGGTGCATAATTTTATATATTTGTTAAATTATTATGGTCTAACAAATCCTATTGCATGCACATTTGCAAAGTTAAGGGAACAAAAGGAATAGAGAAAGAATATCATAGAGAGACAAGAGTATTAAGGGCACACCATTTGTATGCAAAGTTGAAAAAGTTCTCATTCTATCAGAGGCAGATACATTATTTGCACGATATCATTTCAGAGGAATGAATAGAAGTGGATCTGGAGAACATAAAAACCATTGAGAGATGGCCAATACCAAGGAATGTATTAGAGGTTATATCGTTCATGGGACTCCCAGGATATTATAGAATATTTATTGAAGGTTTCTCACATATTACACACCCAATCACTTCTTTGCAAAAAAAAGGTGTGAAGTTCGAGTGGACCTTTGATTGTGAAAGAAGTTTTCAACACTTGAAGATTTTATTGACAAGTGCACCAATATTGAGGATTACTTATCCAAATGAAGATTTCATTATGTGCATTGATGCATGCAAATAAGGTATTGGTGGATTCCTTAGTCAAAATGGGCATGTGATATGCTATGAGTCAAGAAAATTAAAAGAGCATGAGAGACAATATGCCACTCATGATTTGGAATTGGCAGTAATAGTTCATGCCTTGAAAATGTGGAGGCATTGTCTCATGGGAAGAATATTTGAGTTGCAGACAAACCATAGTGGTATGAAATATTTATTTGGACATCTAACTTTGAATGCTAGACAAACTAGATGGTTGGATTTCCTTAGTGAATATGACTTTGATATAAAGCATATCAAAGGAAAGGAGAGCAAGGTGGTTGATGCACTCAATAGGATGTTGCATGAGATGCATGATACAACCATTAGCATGTACAAATCTGATTTGAAAGACACAACTTTAGAAGAGACAACATCAGATCGACATTATATGGAGATAAAAGAAAAATTACAACAAGGTAATAATCAATAGAAAATTCAAGATTATGAGCTAAGAGAGGATGGAATCCTCATGTACAAAGGAAAAGCATATGTGTTTAATTCTTCGGAGATGAAAAATATGGTGTTGAGAGAAATGAATAATGTGCCTTATGGTGGGCACGTAGGTTACCATAAAATAATTGCAGTTGTCAAGATCCAATATTTTTTACTAGGTATGAAGAAAGAGTCAGTTGAGTATATTACTAGATGTTTAGAATGTCAGAAGGTCAAGGCTGATCACAAGCATTCAATTGGTTTGCTACATCCATTTCCCATTCCATAATGGAAATGGGAAGTTGTGAAAATTGATTTCATCACCAAGCCGCCTAGAACAACAAAGCAACATGATTCCATCATGGTGGTGGTGGATAAGCTCACTAAATATGCTCATTTTATTATGGTAAATCTAACTCACAAGGCAACTAACATTGTAGATATTTATATGAGGGAAATTACCAGGCTTCATGTTGTGCCTAAGGAAATTATTTCTAACAAAGATCCCAAGTTCAAATCAAACTTTTGGAATGGATTATTTAAAGGATTTGGGACAAGTATGAAGTTTAGCACAACATATCATCCAGATTCAGATGGGAAAATAGAGAGGGTCAATAAGGTGATTGATGATATGTTGAGGATGTATGTAATATATAAACCATCAAAATGGGAAGAGTATCTACACTTAGTTCAATTTTCTTATAATAATGGGTATCAATCATATTTAAAGATGAGACCATTTCAAGAATTATATGGTAGAAAGTGAAATACACTAGTGATATGGAACAACCCAATTAACATAACAGTGGTTGGGTCAAAATTGCTTAGGGAAATGGAAGAAAATATGGTGAAGCTAAAGTAGAATTTGAATGTTGCTCAAGACTGGTAGAAAATTTATACAGATAAGGGCAGAACTCATAAAGAGTTTAAAGTGTGTGACCATGTGTTATTAAAAGTGAAGCCCAAGAGAAGTTACCTGAAGTTGGGGAATTGTTCAAAGATGGAAGCCAGATATTGTAGACCCTTTGAAATCCTAGAGAGGATTGGCCCTATTGCATACATGCTTGCACCACCTGAATCCATGTGCATTCATAATGTATTCCATGTATATTTTCTTAAAAATTATGTTCCTGATGCTAATCATGTAATTGATTGGAATGTGATCTGGGTGGAGAAAGAAGGAGACTTTTGAGTTCTGTCAGTGTGCACATTGGATCGAAAAGTCAATTTTCTCTAGAATCGAGCAATAGGGCTGGTAAAGGTATAGTGGACCTGTTACAGTCTTGAAGATGAAACCTAGGAGAATGAATATGCCATGTGGTAGGAGTACCTACATCTTTTTGAAGATTTTTGAAGATTTTTGGATTGTACATGTGTATATAATGCACTGAGGATAGCGTAGAAACAAGGGGAGGGGAATGTAACACCCCTAGGATGAACCCAAATTGTAAATGTACATCTACTTTATAGTTTTTTGAGCCAAGATATTTTGGGCCAAAGAGACTTTGTATATATGTTTTGAGGCCAGAGTGCCTATGTGATTATTAGGCCAGAGATCCTAGATGATAAAGGTCAATGAACCTATCATTGTAATATGTAATCACACTTGAATTGATTAATAAAATACATAATTGTTGTAGACCAATGATACAAAAGAGTATGGGGGCATAGAACTCCACTAGATAGAAAGGGGAATAAGATTCTAGGAAGAGGGGCTAAGCCCAGGGGACTTAAGCCAAGGGAATATTATATTAATATTTCCTAAAGCATAATTAAGTAATTATTTTATCATAAGTTCCTAAAGGTGGGGAATGAATTACCAAGTGGGGAACATGTAGTTCCTAGCTGGAAAAGTGTCAAGTTGGAAACATGCATACATAAAGTAGGAACTTAGTGTATTTTCACATTATTCTGAATCATTCTCACTATCATTTTTTTCATCCGTACAGTCCCTTCCATCCATGGTAGTTGTGATTTCTAAGCTTTGGTAGTTGATTGTACCCAGTAATTATGGTAATTCAGGTTGAAGAAATGTGTTGATAGGCCTATGAGCATTTCTCTCTTGGTAAGAGAATTGCTAGGAATTGTTTCCATGTGCATTGGCTAGTGGGTGTGGAAATTATGAGACAAACTTTGGGTTCTAGGTGCTATAGACCTCTAATACTTCCTATTTGGTTTGTTGCAGAAACTCTAGAAGGGAAGTGGGACAGCCAAAGGATTGTTAAGAAGAGAAGGGGTACACTTCCTAGGGTGGGACAGGCTATGAGGAATGTGATATTATCAGCTAGGAATGGTTGTTGGAGTTGGCACCTTGGACTAAGGTTAATTATATTACTAGTCATACCTTAGCCTGGCTTAGGAGGCCATTTCCTTAGTGGAGTTTGAGCCCCAACAAGAAGTGTGGCCTGCTACTGAGAGCTTATGACAATCAGAGTTTATGGTTGGGAGGATCATCTGAGGTCTGCAACCAATTGATGTTTTCACAAAAGATAAGTGATATTGTTATGTGTTTATTTGCCAATTATTGTGTAAATGTTTATATAATTTATGTATTTTTTATTGTACATGTTTATGCATGAACTGTATGTTATTTAAACTGCATATTTGATGGATATGAAAAGCATGTTATTAATTAAATGGTATCAAAGTTGGAATTTTTTTTTTTGCATGGCCCAACTTGGGGCTAGGGATGCTACACTTTTTAAGGAGATAAGTGAGAGGAGCTACAATTTTTCCATAATTATGAGAAAACTTGCGATAATAGCACATTAAACTTAGGAAACCACACAAGATTTTAAGAGTTTTAGGGCAAGTCCAATCCTTCATAGCTTCAATTTTCTTAGTATCCACCCGTACAACATCCTTTCCGATAATATGACATAGGTACTCAACCTCAAATAGAGTAATTGTTTACATATTAGTCTATTTTTGGAATATTTTTAAATTTTATAATTCTTCTATCTTTTGCCTGAGATTTATTTCTTATGTTAAAATCTTTATTTCACAAGGTTTCTGCAATCTTGTAAATCTTGTATAAAGTAGTTAATGTTCTATTATCTTTTTTCATTTTAGTAGTTATTGTAAATATGGAAGATTTGTTTATAATCAATATGTTAGTTATAGATCTTAGTAGATAGGGCCCTTAGGAAATATTTTCCACACATTACGAGGGGATATTCTCTCATTGGCTAATGGATCAGTGTTATCCACAAATTTGGTCATTGTGATGATGTCGTGATGATGTCATGATGATGGAAAATCAATCTCTTTACCAAGAATACTTTCCTGAGAAAGGTTACAGTTGTCTTCTTCCAGAATTCATACTTTGAAACATGTTCGCAGGCTGCTTATATATTCACCTGCGGGAAT
>SNQJ01S0077699.1:0-13189 GCA_010110895.2 Picea sitchensis | reverse complement strand
ATATCAAAAGAATAGTTTATTAAAGGATTTAGGAGTCTCTGAGAAAACAAGTTCATCATCTACTACAATAACAAATAAAGAAAAAATTTCAACAACTCAAACTTTATCTTCTGAAGTATATATTGGTTCAATTCTTATAGGTGATAGATCAAGGTCACATACTCCTTCGTTTCTTCTCACTTTCAAAAATTTTAATAAAAATGTGCATAATTGTTTGGTTGATTTAGGTGCATCTTTGAATATAATTTTGTATTATGTTTGTCTTCATATTAATGCAAAACCACAGAAATCATATATTCAAATTGTTCAATTAGATTAAACAAGGGTAAAAGTTTTGGGAGAATTGAAGGATGTATTAATCAGATTATCATCTAATTCTAAAGTGTTTCCAATAATATATATTATTGTTGTTGATATTCCAGATGCTTATGGATTAGTTTTAAGTTGAGATTGGTCTGAAAAACTTCTTGGTTATTTCTCAACCGATTGGTCTCATCTTTGAATTCCGTATAATGGGAAACCTAATCAAATCCGTGTCAACAAAGAAAAACATATGAAACATAATGTGATAGATTTAGATGGAGAAAATGAACCTGTATATTTTTCTAATAGCATTGTTGGTAATTATTCTATTGATTCTTATTTTGGAAATTTTAATGCGTAGGCTTCACCTTTCAAACCTACAGATCAAAGTTCGGAAATTGAAAATTTATCTCAAATAGATTTTTCTCATTGTAATAATTTTGTAGATAATTTTGTAAATTATCCATTTTCAAAACTTTATTTTGATGGATCTAAATATAATGATGGTGCTAGTGCAGGTTGCATTTTAATCAGTCTTGATGTAGTAAAAACTATGTTAACATGCAAATTTGAATTCTAGTGTACTAATAATACCGTAGAGTATGAGGCATTAATTCAAGGTCGAAAGAAAACAATCAACATGAATTTATAGGATATCTTGGTCTTCGGTGATTCGGAAATTGTTGTTAAATAGGTAAAAAACCAAATTCATTGTATTTCTAGTCATTTGAAATGTTATCAGAAATTAGCTCAAGGTCTCGGTAGAAAATTTTCTACATTTAATATTGTTTCTATATCTAGAATGAAAAATGCTAATGTAGATCTGTTGGCAAATGTAGCTTCTAGACTTATTCCCCCTAAAGATTTTTCTCCAGATAGGTTCTTTGTTGAGTTAATTTTTCGACCTTCTGTTCTTGATAACATAAAAATTTGGTGAGTCTTTAATGACGATACCGATGTAATTAATTTTCTTTCTTCAGAAGAAACATATGAAAGTGATATCATTGGCGAAGAATCACATGATCTTGAGTTGAACAAATCTTCTCTAGAGGATAAAATTAAATCTGAAAATATTGTTCCTAAATCTGTTGTAAAGTTAGAAGATCTTTATGATTTAAAGGACATATTTAAAAAACCCACATATTATAAAACACACAGTTCTACTATGATTATAGAAATTATTAATCTAGGAACAGATCAAATTCCTCAAAAAGTCAATCTTGGATTAGGATTTTCTCCTTTTGAAAGAACATCTTTCATAAAAATTCTTAAGAAATACAAGGATGTTTTTGCATGGTCATATGATGACCTGAAAACTTTTGATACATCTATAATTCAACACATTATTCCTATGTTTTTAGAGGAAAAACTACTTCAACAAAAGTTAAGGAAAAATCATCTTAACCTTGAAACCCAGATTAAAAATGAACTTAACAAATTGTTTAAAGAAAAGATCATTTTTCTAGTAAGACATTCCAAGTGGGTATCAAATCTTGTGCATGTAAGGAAAAAGAACGGAGACATCCAAATATGTATAGATTTCATAAACTTAAACAGAGCTTCCGAAAAAGATAATTTTCCATTACCTCCTATGGAGCAAATTCTTCAATCAATATCAAGTTCTGAAATGATATCATTTTGAGACGGGTTTTCCAGCTATAATAAAGTATTAATTCACCCTAATGATAGACTCAAAACTACTTTCAGAACTAAATGGGGAACTTATTACTATCACAAAATTCCTTTTGGTTCAATTAATGCAAACGCAACTTTCCAACGAGCTATGGATATTGTTTTTCGTGGTTTAATCAATAAATTTGTTGTTGTTTATCTAGACGATATTACAATTTATTATAAGAATCGTTTAGATCATATTTATCATCTTAAACAAGTTTTCAAACGATGTCGAAAGTATGGAATTTCATTAAATCCTAAGAAATCATTTTTTGCTCTTCAAGAAAGTAAACTTTTGGGATTTATAGTTTCCAAAGAAGGAATTTCAATTGATCCTTCTAGAGTTAAAAGTATTTTTGAAATTCCTTTTCCTCATAGTAAAAAATCTATGTAATCTTTCCTTGGACAAATCAATTTTTTGAAGCGTTTTATCCCAGATTTCATAGAAATGATCTTACCCTTACAACACATGATAAGAAATGACACATTATTCAAATGGAATACAATTGAAAAAGATGCTTTCAATTCTATAAAGCAAGCCACCATTCAAACACCTTCTTTACTCTCTCCCAACTATAATAAGGAATTCGTTCTTTATACTTTTGCGTTTGAAAAATCTTACGCATCTATGTTATCACAAAAAAATGATCAAAACATACAAGTACCTATTTGTCTCGAAAGTTCAGCATTGTAGGGAGAATAATTAAATCATACTGATGTTGAAAAGAAAGCTTATGCCATTTTAAAATCCATTAAACATTTTAGACCGTTCCTTATCAAATCTCATACCAAGGTAGTAGTCATACATCCCTCAGTCAGAAGTTTTCTCATTCAGAAAGACTTAGGGGATAAGAGAGAAAATTAGGTAACAACGTTAAACAAGAATATGATTTAGATATAAAACCTGCAAAGATCATTCAAGGTCAAGGTTTATGTAAGTTATTAATTGAAACCATTGATACTACATATGAAAATGTGGATAAGGTAAAGATTCCTAAAGATATACAACATGTATGTGTCACTCCGGATATTCCTGGTTCACAGTATTCAAATTTAGTTTATTATCTTAATCATGGAGCTTAACCTTCTCATTTGGACTTAAAAAGGAAACGTGCTTTAAGAATAAAATACATACAATATCATCTTATTAATAACGTTCTTTTCAGAAAGAATTGTGATTCAATATTACTTTGATGTTAAGAAAAACAAGAAGCTGATAAAGTTTTATTTGACTTGCATGATGGACCTGCAGGTGGTCATTTTGGAGGTGATACAACTGCACAAATTTTTTTACGTGCAAATTATTATTAGCCAATGTTATTTAAGGATTCTCGTGCATATGTTTGAAAGTGTAAAAGTTGTCAAACTTCAACGAGAAAAGAATTCAACATTACCTCTGCAGCCAATCATTGTTGAACACCCATTTGAACAATGGGGACTCAATATTATTGGTGAAATTTCTCCTAATTCCTCCTAGCAACATAGGTGTATTCTTACAACCACCGATTATTTTACAAAATGGGTGGAAGCCATTCCTTTGAAATCAATTACAATTGATCAGGTAATATCATTTTTAGATCAGTTTATTATTACAAGATTTGATCTCCCAAGTACATTAGTTTTTGATAATGCATCTTATTTTTCTGCTCTATCGCTTTCATATTTTGCACTTCAAAAGGGCATTAAAATAAAACATCCAACTAATTATTATCCTCTGGGTAACAATTTAGTTGAATCAACAAATAAAATTATTTTAAGAATTATTAAGAAAACCATCAGTGATAACAACAAAAATTAGCACAAGTCTTTGATTTATGCATTGTGGGAAGATCAAATTACTTATAAGGAATCACTGGGTACTTCCATTTACTTTTTAGTTTATGGGGAAAAGACTATTCTTCCACCAAATATTTCTATACCATCCTTATATTTAGTACAGTCTATTGATGAAAAACCTTGCTCTAGTATTCAATATCATACAAATCAAATTTTCAAACTAGAGAAAGTGAGGGATAAAGATAAGAAAACTTTTTCTAACCATTAGATGATCATTACAAAGTGGATTGATAATAGATCTATAGGTAACAAATATTTTGAAGTTGGTGACCTAATTTTGAAATGGGACAAAGCCCATGAAGAAAAAGTTAAACATTTGAAGTTCCAAAAGTTGTGGTTAGGTCCTTTTCAGGTTGCTTGGAAAATTGGTCCATCTACTTTTATTTTGCAAACTCTTGAAGGTATAGTAGATTCTTTGAATGTAAATGGGTTAATCCTCAAAAAAACAATTCCAAAAAAGATACTTCAATCCTTGTAAAATAGTTGTAAAAAATTGTGTATAAATATTTTCGAATCTTTCCATCTTTTTCCTTTCAGTTTGTTTTTTGATTATTTTTGGTTGTTGATCTGATATAACAATTGGATACATCTATTAATCAATGGTCTTTTACATCATTTTTGGGACAGTGAGAAGATGATTTATATTGTTTGAAATAAGAAAAGTTCTTTTAGAAAAATCAAAGGATAAATTTTATGTCTAGTTTATTTTTATAAAGAATTAAAAACAAGGAAAGTACTCTTCAACAAAGTCTCCTTGGAGTAGTATTATGTCCCTTAAAATAAAGTAATTTATTGGGAAATAACACATCATAATACGAACAATTTAGTTCTCATTTCATGATTCATAAATAAATAAATAACTCTCTATATCACCCCTTCTCTATTCTCAACATTGCTCAAATGCAATCAATAAGTCATTAATTAAAGACGAAAGTCGAAATTTTAAATAAGAAAAATGAGGATGTGGGAAATAAATGTTAACCCACCGGGGTACTGAACAGGTCTACTGGAAACGGGTAAAGGCTTATATGATATTAAGGTAACTTTGTCGAGGTAATGAACATGCTGGCAATGAAGCAATATCGGGTACAATGAGTTAAACTTTTCAATTCTGACATAGTGATTGAAATTTACTTATTAGTCAAATCAAAAGATTCCTTTCCCAATCACAAGATTAATAAATGTTCCTTATCCCCTCCAATGAGATGGAGTTAAAGAGTACTAGTACTATTTTATTTTCTTATCTTTTACAAACTAGTCATAAATATAATTTATCTATAGTTCATAAATTCTCTTATTTTTTGCGATCTAATATATTTTTTCTTTGTCTTATATATAAAGATAGTTGATTTCAACAGTGTGTTGCCATTTTTTGTAGAAGACAACAACCTCCCAAATTTTGTATTATAAATAAAGATTTGGGACCCTTTTTTAATTTTTGAAAAATGAAATTTTATTTTACTTAAATAATGTTTTCAGTTTTGACAATTTTGGTCATTCTCCTAACCTCTTTGAGTTTCATTCAATCATTAATGAGATTTTCTATTTTGGATGATAAAGGTTTTGATTAAAATGTTGGTTTTCAAATGTTTTTATCTCACATATTCCGTATGATTTCTTCTTATTTCAAAGAGCTACAATATTTGACAAGCTACATTTTTTTTTATTTATTCTTGATTTTAAAACCAATGCTCTAAAACCATGATTGATCATAATCTATTAAAATATTACTTAGCGTGTCATAAATTTGATATTCACGATCTACAAACAGTTGTTTAAGATATCGTTGTGGTATGTTAGGCTTGATCTAATCATCATAAAATGAAATGAAGTTAATGGAACATTAATTCATGGTCCTTTCAACCTGCATATGAACATTACTCATTTCTCGAAGTGCACTGATTCGCGTCCACGCATAACATTCAGATGTATCTCTGTATTCATGGTTTATTACCTATGTTATGTCTTCCTCGAGATAAGGATTTTCTTCAAGAATTGAAACTATGTTGTCATTCATTTGCAAGTGAGATTCTATTAGTTTTCGTTTATGAGGGTTTTTCGAACTATAGTGTGGTAAACTGTTGTTAAGATGGGAATGATTTCTAGAGTAGAACCCGTTGTCGAGATTATTGAAGATCAAGAAGATTATTATCCAACTTTTAAGAAGGTTGGATGGTTAAATTTTCTGTGCATTTTGAATGGTCATAACGTGCAGGTCACCAAAGCTTTCACACGAACTTTAAATGGTGAACACGCCAAAATTGGGGATATAGAATTACAACTAGATGAAGAAGTAATAGCCAGAGCCACTAAATTGTCATTAAAATAAGAATGTTGGTTGGAAATTATGGTTTCTCCTGAATGCAAATATGATTATAAAGGTATGCCCATATCCTCAATTAAAGAAAAATGACATTTTTTGTTAATAGTTATTAAGGGATTTATCACATGTGAGGGCATATATAACCTTTTCTTTATTTATCACTTTCAGATTTTAATGGTCTTCATGGATTATGATTTGAGCATGCCTGCGTTCTTGCTTAAAATCTTGTCTAAAATGGCACATTTCTATCAGAGAAATAGTCTCACTTCAGAAAGAAATGTCTTTCATCATGATTTAGTGAAAATTCTGATCAAATTTCAATTACAACAAAATGGTCATTCTTGGGAAACATTTGTGAAAAAAAATCACTTTCAGGTTAATTCTAAAAGAGGCTCATAGTTTCATGTTTCCCAGGAGGAAACCCTAGATACTGTAGAAGATTTCATTCTTCCTTAACCTCATGATTCTTCTCCCCAACAAAATACCATGAGGGTTACTCGCAATCAAACTGTCAGGTTTAACCTTAGCCTAGAATTGTGTGTTTTTAGTGAAGCACCTCAGGATTCTTCCGAAGATTCCAATAAAACCATAGTTTCCTCGCTTGCATCTGAATGCGACCCACCTGTTACCACAAAAAATGATGATTCCATTAATTGTTTTGATTTTATGAACAAGAAGCAAGGAAGGAAAATTTCAAGAATGTTCAGAAATAAGTCTAGGAAAAACTTGAAAGATAGTTCTCCTATATAGGTTGATGATGAAGAGTTGGTTACAAATCAGTAAGTCTCTTCCCTAGAGCACGTTTCTTCATAGGAACCAATTGAAAATCTTGCTAAAGAAAAGGAAAAGGAAAGAACTGAAACCGGTTCCAAGTTAGAGGTTTCCTTCTGGAAAGATAATTATTATTCAGTGGTTCTAGTGTTACAGGCTAATACAATTGATTTGGAATTAGAAAATCAACTCCTTAGATCCGAGAATAGAGCTTTGATCGATAGCCAAAGAAGACAAGTTTCAAGACTGTTCAAAGAAGATAAAAAGAAAGATGCAGTTAACATTAACTCTCCATGAGTTAATACTTTCGTTAATTATGATTTCAAGACAGTTCCTAGTAATACTCAGTGTTAAAATATTTTTGTTATTGGTATAAGTTTAGCATTTTTTTTAGTTTAGTTTTCATTTTCATTAATTCTAGTTAATAAAAGAGTAGCTACAGAATTTCAAATTTTGTAGAAACTCTAATTTTCTTTTTATATTTTATTAATTTATGTTTTTCTTTTCTTTTGGTTTTTATAGGTGTAAAAAGAATGTCCTGAAAAATGCGGGAAATGAGAAAATTAGTTTCCAGACATTGAACAGTTAGTAGTTTTTATTTTTATACTTAGTTAATCTAGTTTGGGAAATTAAACAATTTTATTATTTTCCCGCTCTAAATGGATAATTGTTTAATGGTTATGGAAGTTAATTTCCTTTTTTGAATTCCTTCAATATAAAACAATGAAGGAAAGACAATGAAAGGGGAGAGTCTTCAGTTTTTTGGAAAGAAAACAAAGATTATACACTACTGTACAAGTTTTGGTTTTGATACATTATTTTGAATCTCTTTATGACTTTGAATATTAATACAAGAAAATCGGTATTTGGTACTATTATTGGTATTCGAGTTGTTTATTTTTTAAATAATATTTTTATCTAGATTATGTGTTGATGATATTACATGTTGATTTAGTTAATTACTGTTGATAAATTAAATCAATTTCATTTTTTATTTTACACATTATTTAAGTGATTAATATGTATGTGAATTACTGTTGGGATTATAAGTCTATGTTTATTATTTAATCAAGTTTTATAATTCATTTTCAGTTGATTTAATTAAATATTTGTTTTGAAGATCTATATCTTTAAAACATTGTTTATTTTACTTAGATTCATATACTATTTATAATTGGGCCCAATGTTTAGATTTTTCCTTTTAGTTTTATTCTGTTTTAGTTAATCTCTTTTACTTTCATCATACATACTTTTCAAAATAAAACAAATCCTCTTTCATAGAGGTAACTTTTATGTCAATTAGAATTAATTCCTCTGTTGTATATAGTTTAAGATCTGTATATATTGATATTTTAGTTTGTTATTCAATAAATGGTAAAAACTCTTCAATTGATTAAAAGTTGTATATATTATGAATTTAATAGATTAGATAGTTATAGGTAACTAGAACTAAACTAGTCAGAATCACCACTTACAATGGATAAAGATCTAATTGGGATCTTGACTGAGTGATTTTCTCCATGTTGAATATGGTCATATTTGGTCATCAACACCTTGATCAACATGTGTATCATTGACCAGATCAAACATGGTACTAATATTATCTCTATCAGGGACAACATACCCTTGTGGTCTGATGAGAACTTTAGACCATGTAACTTGTTGTGTTGGTTTATGGAGTCTGCATTAAAATAAGAGGCCCCCCACACACCTAAAAACCGATTTGATAGGTGAAAGAAAATTGCTCAATGACCTACAATGCTATAACCCTAACTATTTCCTTATGTAATAAATGGTGAATGAAGAAAAATTAAAGATACATGGGAAGAAACATAAAAATAAAAGTTTTGCAGCATTCAATACTACTAGAGGTGTTTGAGGGACTTCCCATTTACAAGAGTGACAAACAACTCTCCATCCACTTGATCCAATTCATATGTGTTGTTGTCTTGAGCTACTACAACCTTGAAGGGTCCAAGCTAAATATTGTCGAATTTTGCATGTTTCCTCTTTGCTTCTCTTTTGGCATCCCACTTTAGGACCAGGTCTCCCGCCATGAAGTTTCTCTCTGCGGTCCTCTTGTCAAAATTCTCTTTCTTTTTTTCTTGGTGGGCTTGTGACTTCATCTACACCTGTTCCATTAATTGTTGAACTTTAGTCAGTTGGTTGATTCTTCTTTGCATATCATTTGACTTTGCCTCCTCATCTTGTAGTAGCTTCATCATAGGAAGGCTAAGTTGGATAGGAAAAATGTCTTCTAATCTATACACCAACTGAAAAGGAGAATTTCCTATGGTCCTCTTGATTCTTACTATGTCTACCCAAAATGCATATTTCAACTGAGAATCCCATTCTTTCTTGTTTTGGGATAATATTTTCTTGATGATCTTGATGAGATTATTATTGGAGGACTTAACAAAGCTATTGTCTTGTGGACAATAAATAATGGAGTGTCCAAGCTCTATGTTGTAATTTTGGAAAAATTACATTAGCTTGGCTGATTTGAAGGCTTGGGCCTTGTAAGCTATGATCTTTCTAGGGCATCCAAATCTGTCAAAAATGTTCTCCTCAAGGAATTTGATAATGACTATTTCATTTGTTGCTCTGGTGGGAATAACCTATACCCATTTGGTGAAGTAATCTATGGCTGTTAAAATCCATTTTTGTTGCCCACTTGAAGTTGGATTTATTTCACTAATGAAATCCAATTCCCACTGCTTAAAAGGTGTCTCTATTTTGATAGGTCTAAGTGGTAGGGGATGCAACCCTTTCTTTCCTGCAAACATTTAGCATTCTACATAGAGTATAACCATGCAATTTATATCAGAAAATAATGAGGGCCAGTAATAGCTATCCCCGAGGATCTTTTATGCAGTGGATTTCCAAGCATGGTGGCTTCCACATATCCTCCTTTGAAACTCAATGACAATGTCTTTGGTCTCTTCTTTAGCAAGGAGATTCAACAATATTCGTCTTGGATCCTTCCAAAATAGATTTTCTTCTAAAATACAATATTTCACAGCCTTGATCTTGATGGAACCGGTCTTATCTTTTTCCCATGTTGGTGGGAAACTTAAATTCTGAAGATAAAAAATTGCATCCTTGTACCAATCAAATTGAGAAAATTTAGGGCTTACCTTCAAACATGGTTCTTGTGTTTCATCTTCTTCTGGTTTTGTTTCCATGATGTTTTTTGATAGAGATTTCATGTCAAGGGCCTTACAGTTAGATTTGGATAGTGTTTTGGCAAGTCCTTTCCCCTTTATAAACTTTGTGGGCTTTATCTCTAAATCATACTCCTGCAATTTGGTAATCCATTTACCCCTTATTTCTTCACTATCAGGCTGCGTGAGGATGTCCTTGATAGCATTGGTAGGTACATAATAAAAAAAATTGAGTGCAATATGTAATCTCTAAATTATTTCAATGCCTTAACCAGGGAATATGCTTGCTTCTTTAGGTTACTATATCTCAGTTCAACATTTCTTAAATCTCTACTAAGGAAGGCTATAGGATGCTCTTGATTTTCTTTGTTTTTATGTAAAAACACAAAAACTATGGTATGTTCTGAAGCAAAAGAGAAAATGAAGAATTCTTTATCATAATTTGGGCTGGAAAAAACTGGATATCCTCCCAATGCTTCCTTGATATGCTAAAAAGAATCTTTAGATACAACATTCCACTTCACCTCATGATATTTCTTCAACATGCCAGTGATTTCTTTACCATCTCAATAAAATTTGGGACAAATATTCTCAGTAAATTAATCCTTCCTAGGAAGGATTGTATCTCTTTCTTATTTCTAGGTAGAGCAATTTTCTTAATTTCCTTGATTCTCTCCTGATCTATATTCACCCCTTCCTTTGATACTATATGACCCAATATATTTCCTTCAATCATGGAAAAATAATACTTATTAAGTTTCAAAGATAGACCAAATTTTTTGCACTTCACAAAAATATGCCTTAAATGCTTGATGTGATCTTCATCTATCTTAGAGAAAATAGTCATGTTATCAAGGTATATAACAATGAATATATCATTTTCTCCCACAAATTATATGTCCATATCTCATTGGAATGTGTCTCGTACATTTATCGAACCAAAATTCATTTTATCATACATGAAATTCCCCCATCAGGTTGTGAAGGTTGTCTTTTCCTTATCTTCAAGATGCATTGCCACCTGGTTGTATCTTGAGAAACCTTCCATCGTGGATTTCTTGTTTTCTCCCACTAATTTATGAAGTATGTGATCCATATTTGGCAAAGGGTAGTTATCCTATAGTGAGCATTTATTCAGGTTCCTGAAATCAACACAAAGCCTTATCTCTCCACTCTTTTTTTAATAGGGACCAAATTTGCTACCCACTCTAAGTATTCAAGAGGAATTATAACTTGGGCATCTATTAACTTCCTCACCTCTTCAATTTTAGCTAGAAACAAGGGATTAAATTGCCTTAGTTTATTCCTGAAAGGATTAATACCATGTTCGAGGAGTATTTTGTGTTGTACGATGTCGATATCATTTGCTTTTAGGTCCTCAAACTTCCAGGAAAAGACATCCATGTATTCTTGGAATAATTGTAAGTATTCTTCCTTGTGGAAAAAATGGATCTCTTTTGACAACTTTATGTATTTAGGATCTTCTTCAACTCCTATGTTGCATTCTTCAATGTTGTCATCTTTAGGAAGAACTGTTATCTTTACAGGAACATCATTTCTATCAAAATGATGCTCCATGGGCATCAATCCTTTGGGGATAAAATTATTCTTGAGTTGAAGGAATTTATTTTCAGCCATGTATTCACTAAATCTAGAAGTGTTATGAATTTCCCCTTTAGTCATGGGGTCACATTCTTCCTCATCATATGAGTAAACATGGATATTTTCAAACTCAACTATGACTTCTATGAATTTTTTTATCTTTTCATCATCGTAAAAAAATTTCCAGTATTTGATGTTATCAAGGATGTATGGTCTATACCTCATCTCAATTTCATATTTAATTTGAGGAACAATAGGTGTTTTAAAAGTACTAGATTCCACTACTAAGGAATTAGTTTGTTGGTTAAATTCTCTTGAGACAACAGTAATATTGAAAGATTCATAAAAAATATCAATTAAATCCAATACCTGATTTATGTATTCCCTCATCCTAGGATGCCTTATTTGATAGTAGCCTTTGATTTGTTGCACCACTAGTTCTGAATCTCCAAATTCCACCAGCTTAGTAATCTTCATTTTTCTTGTTTCCTCCAAGCCTAGAATCAAGGCCTCATATTCAAATACATTGTTAGTGGCCTCAAACTCTAGTTTGTAGGACACATGGATTTATTTTTTGTTATGAGAGATGGGTGCTACACCAGCTTCCACTCCTTCTTTAGAAAAATCCCCATCAAAATACATTTCCATATGCCACCTATTTCTTCACCAGGGCTTGCCAAAGGATCTGTTAGTGTTAGGGATCCTTGTATTCTTCATTGACTATGAGGATGCAACAACCAAGGTCTTCATCAAGAACATAGATGGGATGGTTTACAAGGTTGTTCTAATCACTAACCACATAAGAAAATTTTGTCTCTCGGTATAACCTTTTGTTCTCTACTCCAAATACTGGTACATTGGCATAGGTCATGTCCATCTGCATAGTACCTCCTAGATTATGTTCCCATGTTCTTGATAGCAACATGCAATAGTTTGCAGAAACATCAGCCACTACAATATCCATCATAATGATCTTAATAGGAAGTTGATCCAAAGTAACGACCATATCTTTGATCATCCCATCACACCTCACTTTCCTAGCATCAAAAGAATAGAGATCAACATATGGCCTAGTTATTTATCATTCTATCTTTTCCATGACTACTTTCAGCATAAGATTATGTGATGCTACAGAATCAAGCATACAATTGTGTAGCATTTTATCATGTATGTTCAAGGTCACATAGAAAGGTGCAACATATTATTCTTTGTAATATATATGGGGGACAAAAAATATGGTGGGGGATTCATATTGTACATTAAGAGTATTAGGAGGGCTTTGTGATCCTTTTCCCTGTATAGATTTTTCAATATGTTTGTGATATGAAGGAATTTTAGCCAATTCCACCAATGGGATAGGAATATTGACCTTGGACAATTATTTTTCAATGTTAAAGGTGGAACCGATTCCTCAAATTCTTTAATTTCTTTTTCTCCCTAACCTCATTAGCCTTGGGAATATTACTTATTTATTTGACTTTATCCTTGAAAAAACTTGGGCTAGCTATCTTGGTTG
>SNQJ01S0077698.1:45349-81713 GCA_010110895.2 Picea sitchensis | reverse complement strand
GAAGAGGAAGATGATAATAGAAGTAGTTGTTCCTAATAAAAATATGACACGATCCTCATACATACTAATCATCCATGTTGAAAAACAAGAACCAGTCGAAAGGGCCGAGCCAACAACACAACAAGAAGAGACCCTTGTTTTCACGCCTTTCTTTCCTGCAACATTTTCTCCATCCCCCTCTACCCAAAGAATGAATCCTTCCAATAGTTCGATCTTTCTGTTGATAATGGTGAATATCGGAAATTGAATTGGATCACACTCTTTTAACGTCGAATTGCAGCTCCAACTCAAGAACCATTCCCAATTGGACCTGGGCCTTTATATTATTTCATAAGGGGGGTTCACTAGCACTTGTTGGGGATGATGAGAATTCGCTCCTTACTATTTATATTGGGGAAAATGCCTGAATGAAATTGCCCATAATTCTTTATTTAGGGGCAGCCCTACTATTATTAATTCTAGCTATGGTATTACTAGGTCCGATCGATCCATAGCAAGGGAAGTTGGACTAACAGAGTAATTAGGTACAATGGAGACAATACCCCATGATGCCACATAAGAACTAACAAGGGAGGAAGAGTCAATTGAGGGAAGGGATTTCCATGAACAACCAATAGGGGAGGACACATTCCCTAAAGCGGGAAAGAAGGAATCAGATCTTTCTACAATTCAGGTCCTATAAATGGACGTTGTTGCAACATAAAATTAGGGATAAAATCATGTGGCAGCATTGAGAAAGAAGGCTCCCAAGAACACAAAACCAAGGCATATTCTAGGTAAACCTCACTGGCCTCTATACTCTACCCTTATCCAAAAAAAATTCAAATTAAGAGAAACTAATCAGAGGATGAAAAAGAAAAAAAATTGATGAGAGAAAGAATACAAGGGGGACCAACAAGTCTATACTTCCTTTATCAAGTGGATGGGATTATCCAATAGGTCTGTGACAAATTAGAAGAATAATTTGTCAGACCTACACAAGAATAATTAGCTGAGAAATTAGTGAAATTAATGGAAAATGAAACCCAAACTAAGGAGGCCATGACCAGGGAACAATAAAAAGAAACAGAGTACGTGGTACCCCTTGAACAGGTAGATCTAGGACTCAAATGGAGGAGGAAAGTAAATACCTCATGTAAATATTAGCCCGGAAACTCAGACAAAAATATTTACAGAGGAAATTGGAATCCAAACACATATTGATAGAGATTTCTAGTTTAGAGCCCAATTGGACAAATGGAGGAACATGGTCAAGGATTATGAAAGAGGGACAAACCATCTAGAATAATTCTAATATTCCATCTACAACATGAGGTAGAGATGGGTCGAGTAGTTGGTTGATCATTGAGACAAATGGAATGAGTGGAAGAAAGACATGAGGAAGACCTTTGAAATTTAGGGCACCTTATCCATCTTACTTTGTATTCTTGCATGAAAGATACTTCTTATTCTAGTTTAGAGCATTATCAACATGCAATCCCTATAATATCACCTCAACAAATGAATTCTCGGAAGTGTATTATGGTAGCAGTAAGAAAGATATGAATCTTATGTGTGAGCTTTATCAGCACAACATTGTCTTATATATCAATCCAAAATGGAATCAAATTCACTTTAGAGGAGATATACAAGTAAGAGTGTTCACATAATTCATGAGCAACCATTCTCAATGGGATAGTGATCTTACAATCACCCAGAAAAATGAGACAAGTGATCTATGAATAAGGGAAGAATTCCATATCATTAGGGTCATTCACATCTCACATTTTTCTTGGGATAATTCCATGACACATGGACCATCATGGCCTAGAATCACAAAGAGGCCATCGGTGAATGCTCAGAACACATAACATCTCTTCCACAAAATGCTCTACAGGGGAGCAATTATCGATGGGAATAGAAGAGATCAAACAGAAAGACACTTTTAATTACAACAACTTTGTAGTGGCATTGAAATACATAAGAAAGTAGATACAGTGTTTGAAGACATGTGGGAATCATTGGGTAGGACTTAAATTTCATCACCCTGACGCAGCCGCACCCACAGGCACGCCCGCTCATAGGATCTTCTCTTCTCTCGGCCCGAAGAACACCAAGGTTCTTCTATTTCCCTGTCGGGAAATATGCTCCCATAGATCTTCTCATGCAATTCCTCTCTCTTCACTTATCAGGGAATCAGACTTCGCAACTTAGTCGAGTGGTCGACCTTTTGTTTTACAAATCCACGATACCCGATACACGGTCAACGTTGAATTCCTCCTTTGCTTTGTCGGGATTTTCTTTATCGGGATCTCGGCACTCGCGGTGTCGAGAAGCTTGGTCCTCCGACTCCCGAGTCCCGATATGCCGAACCTCCGATGAACTCGTGCTTTGACTTTTCAACGGTCCCGTCACCTCATCGGGATTTCAGACTTTGCGGGATCATCAATCCTGATGTCCAATGTTTCGGGACTTTACTTTTCCCAAACTCTGATGCGGTGTGCCACCTGTCCTCCACTAACTTCCTGTGACCCCACACACTGTCCTATGACTATCAGGATATCGCGTATCATGATATCGTGATTCCTGTTGCCATAATTTGGAGCCTCTACTCACGAAACCCTGATCCACGATATGCGTGTGAATCCAACGACCCTCGTGGCCCTGATCAATGGCTCTGCCCCTTCTGAGCTTGGAACCTTTTGGGAATACGTTGCCATATAGTCCCTACACCTTTCCAAGATCTAATGGTTTACGGTGATTCGCAAATTCTCCTCGGGGAATTCCGACCGTCCATTCCTTCCTGATGAATTCTATGAAATGAATCAAGTACTTCCTTCACGAAGACTTGTTCACCTGCGCGCAAACCTGCAGCACCTGCTTGAACACTTCGAACACAACTTCTCTGTGCAATCCTTCAACAAATTCGAAGACCTATCCTTCCTGATTCCTTCCCACTTCTTTAAGTTCTCAAAAGGAAACTCCTTGCTCGCACTCCTTGCGGAAAACCTTCAATCACGGCTAAGTGTTGAAGTCTTCGACTCTGTGCACGCCTGCAGCAGCAATCTCCCAAATCTTTACTCAGGTTCACAACCCTAATATTCCCCTGGCCTGCGCACTCCTTGAACGACTCCTGTGTCCAACTACACTTCTGGGGTGAATGAAAACAAAAGATATCTCTAATTAAACCCTCTGTCAATGAACTCCTTGCGAACAATTCAACTGCACTCCTTGTAGGAATTCTCTGGCTCAAATAGAGAAACAATTGAAACTCATCCCTTCTTCCTTCCATAATTCAATCTCACCATGAAATCACATACACAGCATAAATAGAGAAACAATTGAACTCATCCCTTCTTTTCCTTCCATAATTCAAATTCACTATGAAATCACATACACAAAGATGTAAAGCAATGTATAAATAGGAAGCAAATATTCATGAGTATAACATCAATACATAGAGAACAGCACAAACTATGAATTTGAATCAAAGCTTTATATTAATTCAAAATGTTTGTACATGGGTGTTTTTACATAGCTCTTCAAGCATCTCTTCTTCCTGCTTCAACTATCATATGCTCAAGCTAATGTTACAAATATACAATGATGTTCCATCCATTTTCCCTCCAAATCCTAAACTGCCTAGTCTAGAATTAAAATCCTATCTACCTACATTAACTGGCAGGTATTAAATGTCGGTTATCTACTAAAGGATGAGAGATATCCTTCAAGGTCCATTACAATGCATAAAGTGCACCTCATTAAATCTCATTAATTTTTCATGCAACAGCCAAGGTGTTTTCGTAATTTGTGTTGGACACCTTTCCAACAGATTTCGCCTCGCTACTGCTCATTGATGTAAGCTATGGATTCTCCCCGCATCATACTCCCCTCGATTGAAAATTCCCCATGGGCCTCGGCCCATGAGCCTGTGACGGGTCCGTGATGCTTAGAATCTCTCGGGCTTCATTTTCCCACCGGGCATCTTCTAACCGATGGTCCTTCCATTTGACCGCATACTCATAGTATTCTTTCCTCCTACTCTTCTTACCCACTCTCTTGCCAGTATTCATTCCATCTCAGCTTCTCTCAAGAATCGGGCATCTTCCATCCATCGATCATCGCTGTCAGCTTCGCCTCTCGGCTTCAGCTCCATATGGATATAACTGCTGACATTGAATATCGAGATACTTATCCCATCCGCAAACTCGATCTCATACATTTTCTCCAATTCTCAAGACCTTACACGGTCTTCGGGATTCTCTTCATCTTTAACTTATTGTATGTTCCTCAGAACCTTTCTTTTCTCAAGTGTGCTAGAACTAATCTGCTACTCAACCTTGAACCGGCTAATTCTTCACGGTTGGCTCGGTGCACTTATATTCATGACTTGAATCTAACAAATGCCTTCACCTTACCGTGAAGTTCTTTCATCGCTTCAATGAACTCTTTCTAAGACTTGCGCCCTAGTCGCAGCTTCCTCTGTCTGAATCTTTCAATTTAGAATCTCCTCTTGGCTATGTGCCATACAAAATTTGAAATGGACTTTTTCCCTTGCGGTTCTCATTCACTCCAGTCATTATATGCTAACTTCACTTGCAAAGAATACACTATCCCACTAGTTGTGGTGCTCTATCACCAAGATCCTCAACAAGTCTCCTTTAATTTATGTTCATTACTGCTGCTCCATCTATCTAAGGATGATAAGATGAACTAAACATTAAATTAGTCCCCATCTTCTTCCATAAGGTCCTCCAAAATGCCCTATGAATTTAAATGAATGAAGGATGGAAGGAGGAGGATGGACGATGGAAGGAAGGATGGAATGGAGGAAGGAGGACGGATGGACGGAATGGAAGGAATGGAGGAAGTGGATGGACGGAGGAAGGAGGAAATGGATGGATGGAAGGAATGGATGGAATGGATGGAAGGAATGGATGGATGGATGGATGGAATGGAAGGAAATGGAGAGGATGGATGGATCGACGGAGAAGGAAGGAAAGGATGGAGGAATGGATGGATGGATGGCCGGAGGACGGAAGGATGGAATGGAAGTGGATGGAATGGATGGACGGAGGAGGATGGACGGATGGAAATGGACGGAATGGAATGGATGGACGAGGAAGGATGGAAGGAATGGATGGAGGAATGGATGGATGGATGGAAGGATGGATGGATGGATGGAAGGATGGATGGATGAAGGAAGGAAGGAGGAAGGAGGAAGATGGAATGGATGGATGGATGGATGGAAGGAAAGGACGGACGGAATGGAATGGAATGGATGGAATGGATGGAATGGATGGAATGGATGGAATGGATGGACAGGAAATGGAGGATGGACGATGGATGGATGGACGGATGGAGCCGGATGGACCGACTTCGCAGTAATCGCGAATCCCATGTCCAATGTTTAGGACATTACTTTTCCTCAACTCCGGCGCGCGGTGCCACCTGGCCCCTCTCCACTAACTTCCCGCGGGATCCCCACACACCGTTCTTACGACTGCTGTGATATCGTGGTATCACGATGACAAGCATTCCCGGTGGCCACTTGGAGCTCTCGACTATGAAACCTGGGATCCACAATATGTGTGTGTGAATCAACCACCGGTGGGTTCTCATCAATGGCTCCGCCTCTCCTTTCGAAGCTTGGAACCTTTTGGGAATATATCATCGTATCTTCCCTGCACCTCTCCAAGATCTAATCTACATTTCGCGGACTTCACGATTTCTCTTCAGAGAATTCCGACCATCCGCTCTTTTCCCCTGATGAATTCTACGAAATGAATCAAGTAATTTCTTCACAAAGACACCCACCAGGCGCAAAACCTCGGCAGCTACCGCTGAACACTCAGTAAACATAACTTCTGAGTGAAATCCTTCCAATGACCAAGACCTATCCTTCCCGAAATTTCTTTCCTACTTCTTTCTCAAAAGGAAACTCCTTGCTCGTGACTCCTTGTGGCAAACCTTCAATCAGCCTAAGTGTTGAAACCTTCGACTGTGGCATGCCTGGCATAGCGAAATTTAACTTTACTCGTGTTCAACCCTGAGATTCCTCCTCGCCCGACACTCCTCTTGCATGGCCTGCAGGTCCAACTACACTTCAAGGAATGAAACAAAGCTATCTCTAATTAAACTCCTCTTATCAACGACTTTCATGGACAATCTAACTACACTTGCAGGAATTGCCTAAATAGAGAAAAACAATTGAAACCCATCTCCCTTCTTCCTTCCATATTTCAATCTCACCATGAAATCACATACACAACATGTAAAAGCAAATGTATAACAGAAGCAACATTCAAATGAGCATAACATCACGACAGAGAGAACAACATGAAACCATGAATTTGAATCAAAGCTTTCTTCATTAATTCAAATGTCTATACATGGATGTTTACACAAATCATATTTGCCTCTCCCTCGCCTAACTATCATATGCTCAAAGCTAATGTTATAAAGATACAATGAGGGTGTCTATCCATTTTCCCTTCAAAGACTCTAAACTATCTAGTCTAGAATTAAAAATCCTATCTACTCTTGCATTAACTATATTAAATACTGCTATATACTAAAGGATGAGAGCTATCCACTAAGGTCCATATTATAATGCATAAAGTGCACTCTATTAAATCTCCTCATTAATGTTCGTTGGCTTACTAACAAATAAGGTGTTTCTAAAATTTGTGGTTGGCTTCCAAATATCTTCCGCACTAGCTTTATTGATGTGTTGGTGATGCTCCTGCATCACACTCTGATTTTGGTTGTTAATTAATCTCCTGAGTACCAACAAAGTTTGTAGATAGGTGAAAGGGAGGAATAAGACATCATGGAAAATAGAGAGAGATAGAGGTTGATACTCCACCTTTGACAAAGTTCATGTTAACTATAGCATCAACAACATCCACAATGTTTCCACTATTTCATAATTAGAATGAATAGGTTACATGAGGATATGCAACACTTTTGGTTGAGGGAGATGATACAAAACACCATCTTCTCATGACTTTTCTTTCCCTTTTTAATGATAATATTCAATCATTTCACTACCATATTCAGTGAGATAATTAATTTTTTTTTTTTTTCGGTATGTCACTCTCATGATTTATATTTAAATTAAGCATTTTTATAAATGAGGAAGTGTTGACCATTTCATTCTTATTAACAAAATGTATCAAAATGGTATGTCATTGTGGGATGCTAATGAGGATATTAAAGGCTAATAGGACCTTGTTGTACAATAACTTTAGTTGTTTCAGACTCTCTTAGTTACATAGTAACATGGTCTTGAGTTTGGAGTTGTAATACCTACCTTTTAGTTATGCAACATCTGCTTCCTAGTTGTTGCAACATGATATTACACAATGTTGCAATACAAGAAAGTAACGTTGATGCTCCTCGTAGCTACTACATGCTATAAAAACTCCCAAGTCAATTTCCAATAGAATAGTCCAAAGCTTCCAACTACTGTAATCGTGTCTAGGAAACCACAACTTGCATGGTACCTCAAAACATGCTGTGAGGACGTGGAAGAAAGGCTTTAAAAAGAGAAAGAGACAGTTCAAAAAACAAACTTATTCCAACATATTTCTTTGAATCAAAACGGGGTCGAGTCACACGAATCTTCTCTATCCTTATTCGAGTTGATTAGTTATATGAGATTGTTGAGGATCATAGATCTTCATGGTTGTCCTCGACACTTCTTTACTAAGAAAATGATGTGATGAATTGTATAATTACTTGGCTCAATGAGATTCAAAGGACAATTCTTTTTATAATCTAAATTTCATTTTCATTTAATAAATATATTATTCCAACTCTGGTTGAATTCTTCTTCAGAAGAGAGAAGAAGGTCCTCAACACACAAAAAATTTTAAAAGAAGGAAAATAATTACACAACAAATGCTAGAGCTTACAATCTCCAAAATTACTCTCGCATGAGAAAATGAGAACTTTAATAAGATCATAAAACTAATTCTAAGCTAATTTTTTTTTATGGACATCTTATCACATAATCAAGTGAGTATGGAAAGTGTCCATTTACATTTAATTAAGATTCTAACAATCTCCTATTATGTTTCTTCTAAGCAGTTTTAATTCTTTTCTAGACTCACACTTATTCTAACAAAATACATTTTAGAAAATCTTGAGTATAATAAAACAATATTATACAAAGTACTTTAGGATCATCAATATCTAACATTTCCCCATTTGATCCAAAATTACATTGGAAAAAATACCAAGTTCTCCTCTAAACTTAGTAAATTTGATCCTAACAAGTGGTTTCATAAAAATATCAGACTAATCTTCCTCAAGGATATACTTGTTTGATGATTCCCTTTGCAATGAGTGTCCTAGTGTAATGATACTTTGTGTAGACATGTTTCTTTTGTTGGTGGCACTAGATTTTTAGCAATTTTAATGGTTGAATGACTATCAATTAACAATTAAATAGCTTATGTTTGAGAAATTCCCAAATCCTGTAAAATTGTACGTAACCAAACTATTTCATATGTTGCTTCCCATGATGTTATATATTTTGATTTTGTGGTGGAATTTGTTACAGTAGTATGCTTCTTACAACTCCAATAATTTTTCATTGATCCCATATTCATCAATTAACCCAATGTTGATTCCCTATCATCAACATTTCCAGCAAAATATACATCGAAATATCCAACAAGTTCAAAAATTTTATTCTTATTGTATAGAAGACCATAATCTTTGTACCTTGAACATATATCTAAGAACTTGCTTTGTTGCATTTTAGTGGCTTTCCCTTGGTTATTGCAAAAATATGGAAAGAATATTGACTACATATGATAAGTTTGGATGAGTTACCAATCAACTGTTTGTAACTAGTATTGTTCACCAATTATCCCCCTTCAAGTTTTGAAAGTTTTAAATTTTTCCCTATCGGATATAAATGGATTTGGCAATCAAATATGCCATATATTTTCAATAATTTAGATCCATACTTGCACTAATTAATGGAAATTTTGTTTGAGTGTTGATATACTTCAACTCTAAGATAGTAGTGAAGTAATCCCAAATCTGTCGTCCATAATCCATCTTGTAATGCCTTCTTTACCTAAAAAATATGATCATCATTGTTTTCAGTAATGATCAAATCATCTACATAAATAACTGCCATATTTTCCTTTGTATGCCATTATAGGGTATTATCAGATTCACTTCTATTGAAAGCCAACTTTTTGAAGGTAATCATCTATCTTTGCAAACCAAGCTCTAGGATCTTGTTTTAACCCATATAACACCTTGACCAATTTACAAACTTTATGTTCCTATCCTTCAAGCTCAAAACTGAGGTTGAATTCATTTATACTTCTTCCTACAAATATACATTGAGGAAGGCACTTTTGACATCCATCTGATATACTTTCCATCCTTTATGAGATGATAATGCAAGTACCATTTGGATTGTGTTCCACTTTGTTGTTGGTGAAAAATTTTCTTCATAATCAATCCCTTCTTTCTTAGAAAAGCCATTTTCTAGTAGTCTAGCCTTAAATTTATCAATGTCACCATTTTCCCTATATTTTATTAAATAAACTCATTTGCAACCAATGGGTTTTATGGCTTGAGGAAAATCAACAATTTTCCAAGTTGCATTATCCATCAATTCCGTATACTCATCAACCATGGATTTTTTCCATTCTTCATGTTTTACTACCTCTTTGAAAGTTCAAGGTTTAGTAAATCATGTGATACAAAGGAAAAAATTTCTTTTGTTATTGTTTAAAACTTGTACATGTTTTATTTCTCCTATTAGGTCTTACATCTTTCAAAATTTGAACAACCCACTTGGGAAGTTGATGTTGACTTGTTTGGGGATATGATTTTTCACCATTATTATAGATAGGATTGATAAAGATAGAATCTCTCCATTCCTATAAAGGATTAGTAGGTGGAGTGACATCATCTAATGAACTATATATGAAGATTCAAATGATTTTTGTGATGAACTTTGTGTTGAAGAAGAAGGTAAACTTGATGATCTAGATTTTATGAGCGTTAACGAAATGAATACGACATTAATATTCTTAACACGTTATAACAGAGATACAATAAAATTATTTCTATATTCAATAAGGAAATAAACAGAAACTGTAAAATACAACGGAAATGTTTGTTAGAATGGTGGCATTTTTATCTCTCAGAAGAGATGTGGATGTTGCAATCATTCACAAGAAGATGATTACTGTGAGGCTCAAGGCCTTTTACAATAAATAGGAATGTCAAAATGTAACACACCCAATAAAATAAAGAATTATGTCCTCCTTATAGGAACAAATCATCTTTCTCTCTACAGGTTCTAATTATTTGGAAAACCGACTCATCCCAAAACTCTCTCGTCAAGAATAAATCTTCTGACAAATCCTTCGACGCAGAGTTATCAAAATTTCAAGAACGCAAGGAGTGCGTGGGAAGTTGAATCGTTTAATGATCAATATCATGAGATATAGCACTTACCATAAGTGTTGATGAGATCCAAGAGTAGGAATCGTAGGAGGAGAAAATGTTTGAAACCTTTGAAGACTGAGCAATCTTTCCAAGCCGAGGAAATCGTGGGTCGTATGAGAGCATAGCAGTCGTTGGATCATTAAAATGGTAAGATCAACAACCGAACGTGAAGGTGCACGGTCTTAACACACACACAGAGAGAGAACCTACTGGCATGGAGACTCAAAGTTTTCGGAAGCTGAAGAGACATGTTAACTCAACAAATCCCCTTATATTTTTGCTAAAATTTAATTGGCCCTCATGAGAATTTTGATAATTATAATGAGTTACATAATTAACCTTTTCAAATAGTTTCATACCTTTTGATTTGCTTTGAGACAACTTAAGACATTCATTATAGTATGATATATTCATTACAAGAGTATATGTCAAAAGTTAGAAACTAACATAAAAATCTCAATTTAAAAAAACGCATTTTTCAAATGTTTACTTTCGTTTGAAATATGATTATGTATTCTTTCAATGAATAGCAAGTTTTATCTATTTTGAATAATGTGTTCAATAATTCATCAACTAATATCTTGGTTGGTTTCTCATTTTCATGAAATTAATTGGTGATATTAATTAATTAAATTATTTTCTTAATAATAATAATAAAAGAATTATATATCATTTGTTTGATTTGTAAAAAACTAAAATTAATATTTTTCTCCATTAACACATTGGAACCAAAATATTAAAATCAACCACAAAATAAAAAAAAAAAAAAAAAAAAAAAAATTTAAATTTCATTTTTTATTTTTCTTAGATTTTGTTTTTATCTACAATTTTTAGGTTATTAATTTAGGCTTCTTTTTGTTTCACAAGTTTTATTGTCAAATATTTGATACAGATCCCATCATGCCTGATTTATTATCCAAATATGTTCAAGTTGATTGATCCAAAATAATTTTGGATTGCTACAAATAATTTTATGAGCAACAACAAATAAAATTTGGAAAGGCATCAAGACTGCATTAAAGGATTTCCTTTGAAGAACTGATTTTACCAAACCAAGGAGTGAAATGAAGAAATGGTTGAAAACCCAACCAAAATGGACCCATTTACCTTTTGCATAGAGAGATTTTCCCAAAAAATGCACTCCATTTGAGAGATATTGATATGTTTTTACGATGAAATCAGCATGCAAATTAATATGACACCTCCAACCTATTCTATTCATTGTATAAATATATGAGAAAAGTCCAAGCCAAAGGAGATCCAAGAATTGGAGGAGGATTTTAATCATTTCTATTTTTTATATTCCTTTTCAAATGGAGTAACGGATGATTAGAATCTTTGGGAGAATGGATGATATTTTCAAAGAAGAATATGGAATTCCAAGTTCTTTAATGGCTTTGTCTTGTGAGTAAAATTGTTTTATTTTCATTATAATATCTTCATATTCTTTTGAATAATTGATTATGCATTGATTTAAATAGCTTTAGTCTCTTTCCTTTATCAACACATGGTTAATTAATATCATTTATGTATTAATTTTTCCAATCTTTAAAGTCTATTATCCAAAAAATCTTCCAAGACTACTAATGGACAAGTGATTCCAAAACTTAATAGAAATCCGCATATATGCATTCTTGGTTTTAGCTATTTATAATGTTGTTATTTATGTTTTTTTAATCTGTTACATGTGCAGGTCTGATATATTTAGATTAAATGATCTGAGATGTGTAGGAGGTTTATATTATAAATACCATTCATCATTTGCTTCATCAAAATACAATGTTGTGATTATATCTTCGATTTAAATAATGGATTTATCTTTGAGTTTTAAATTGAATGATAAAATGAATAGATTGTTTCTAGATTTATCTTGTTGTAACTATGTGCAATTATAAGATCACATTTCATAAGTTTTGCTCTTCTGCCATTAAAACCTAAGTTGCCAATACATCTTTTGAATTTATTTAAAACAGTCATAAGGTTCACAGATTTCTCTCCTTGACATGGCAATGGATGTTCACCACTCATGCAGATGCTTGGACACCCCTCACTAATTCATTGACATGATAGTTTCTTTGCATTTTTCCCTCACATTTACATATCATTGAAACTAGAATGGCTATTTAGCTTTGACTATCCACATGTTCATGTTTCATTAACTTTTTTTGCAAGATTCTTTAAATTTATAAAAGAAAAAATAATAGCTTATAAATTTTTCTTTATTTGCTTTCCTAGAAGCAATCATTTTCACATATCGATTTTCTAAGTTTCCTATTGCAAAACTCTGGTATCTGTAAATGATTTACATAAGTGATATTTGTATATCTTCTTCTTAAATAGAACTACTATAGTTACATTTGAACATATGTGCATATATAGTGTGTTTAGTAATTAGTTAGTTATTTTCCTCTCTTTTATTCGCTTCTTTTAGATTCTTAGATTGGCTAACGGGCCATTAAACCTGCTCTAATGGTCCATACCCAAACGGCTTGGGTTATTTAGACAACTCGGATCGACATTCCTCTCGCCTTTCCATTGATCTGACGGGCCAATTTTACCCGCCAACAAGATTTAAACGCGGAAGTGTAGAATCTCACCGGTCCAATCACAAAGAATAGATCCGGAGTCATTAAATTGTTCGGTGTAAACTTCAAGCGTCAAATCGCTAAAGTGGATCTGATCCATCAGATACTGTGAGTGCGGAGGAGGCAAGTTTGAAACTTGATATTTCTGAAGCGCGGAGAGCCGAAGGGTCAGAGCGCCCATTGGCAAGGGACACTTGTCAACAAATTGAGAGATCCAAGAATATTATAGTGGGGTTTCATATTGAGAACTGAGATTTCCAACTTAAAGGTCCAAGACCCAAAGTAAGATCTGGACCTTGATATCTAAGGGAGACATGGTGCAAATTTGTAAGCTGGTGAAGACTCAAAGGATATCTCAACCGGCTTCACCGAGAAGAGGGTTGCGGACTTGAATTAGCTGAATGGTCAAACACCTAAAGTGGAATCAAGACCGTTGATCAAGTAGGACATGTGTCAGCGGATCGCATGCCTCTAGAAGGTTGAAGGTGAAGAAGCAGATTTGATATTTCAAACCACAAAGTCCGTAATTTCAAGATCATAGTTATGATCTAGGGATGGACATATATGGTCTTCAGGATATTTGAGAGGCGACTTGAACTATCGATTCGACAAGATTTTCGTTAAGATCAAGATCAACGATCCTTGAGCATTGCGGTGGACATGAGTTGCAATGGGTTTAAAGACAGGAGGGATGGAACGCAAACCATGGTTTCGCTGAGGACATGTGGAGATTCTGGAGGAGCATTGCTGGCCCAAAAGAAGTTTGACTCCAAACTTCAGGTCAGCCCACAATCTTGTGGTCATCACCAAGGTCACATCCGAGGAGAGGCCAACAGAACAGGTGTTAACTCCAACTCCAAGACTTCATTGAAGCATAAAGGAGAAGGTCATGGGTGTCATAAGACCTACACTAGAGGTTGAAATGGCTTGTGTCTGATTTAGAGGTGAGACTATCATGGTCTCAAGGAAACACCTTCAACTCTTGCAGGGATTTAAGCTCTATGTCAAGGCAAGATAACTTGTGGGTTTACCAAGATGGTAGCTATGCTAAGAGGCTTGCTCCAACTCCATAATGGTGATATAGCTCCTTAGGAGAGTGCTCTTGGAGTGACTATGGATATGGGAAAATAAAGCATACATATAGGTTCTCAAGGAAATGAACACATATTCATAACTTTAATCATTTAACACAGAGAAATAACCCTTTATATACATATAAATACTCGCATACGTTCATTTCTTACAATTCAAAGCATAAGGCAAGAAAACACTTATCGTAACCATAGTGATGTAACCGCTAAAAAGGCACTCATTTCCTCCCAACCATAGGCTCAACAATTCCAATAGAATTTATCAATCACACCCCTCGAGCTAAGTCAATGACGTTTTGAGATTCAATCTCTACTTCCAACTCAACGTGGTTAGGATGAAGGTTACTCCTTCTCCTAATATAGAAATAGATAAGGATGAAGGTCACTCTCCCTCTTGGTTCAATCTCTATTTTATGTGATCAACTCATTGTTTCCTATTTCATTCCTTCCTCGGACCCAAGAGCTTCCTCTCTCATCTCTCTCGTGATTTTTTTACGCATGTTTTTCCCTCTGTCCACCACACTCTTCTCGCCTTCCTCAACAAGATTGTGTTTGGCTTAAATTTCCCAATCTGTGGTTAAGTCCAGAAGTGTTATCGATGGGAATTCTACCCCATCCTCATTAAATCTTGAGGATTTCTTCCCACCTACCAGCCCGATAGGAATTTATTATTGGTTAGAGGGTTGTTCTGATCCGGAGAAATTAATTCCATCATAGAGTTGGTTCGATGGAGGTTAACGCAGCCATTGTTGGTCCTCTCCACCACCTTTCACAACATTTTGTAGTCTTCTCTCTTAGCACATCCCTCTTCTAACAGTCATGCAACATGGAATCCATTTCTATTAAAATAATCAAAATTTACATTCATCAACCTTCTACACAAGGTCCATCAACCGAACATTCACACTTTTAAGTTTTCCATTGTTCCTCGGCCCATATAGTTATACTTTTCTATAGATCTGGGTAAATAGGGTGTTACAATTCCTTCTCCCTTAAAGGAACATCATCTCGATGTTCTATCTATCAACATGATATGTATGTACGTATAAACAAAAATCGATATGCATGTCTCATGAATTCCTTCCATTTCCCACATAACCTCATCTAGGCCAAAGTGCTTCCACTTCACCTTTACTCCGCGGTAAATGGTTGATTCCTGGCGAGGTTTCTTCCTATCTACTGATGAATTCGTTTTAAGGTGACTCTACCTGCATCCACTGTAGGAAATATCCTCGCCAGACAGTAGATTGCCTCAAAGAGCTTGACCCTAACTATAAGAAAGAAAATGCTTAACGTGATTAATCGACTTTCAAATATATACAAATCCAACATACGAGAAGGAAGCGAGAACATATACCTTCTTTATTGATGTTTTCTGTCCCTCGACGCCTCCTCGAAAGTTGATCTCCATCCTTTGCTCACAGTCCTTTAGACAAAAGATACTAACCACTTCCTACTCTATTGATATTAGCTTGAAAAACAGATCTATCTATCAACGATAAGTCTTCATGTAACATCAGACACAAAACTAGAAATAAATAGGCCAAGCGGTCATATTAATGAGAATAACGGCTGCCAGATATTCTCATAATTGTAGATGCTAATGCGACAACTTCGTCAAGTCCCCTTCGCCTAACTCCTCGTCCGAAGATCCAATAACCCGGATGGGATACCTTTCACCGATCACTCTCCTTTGGCTGATTGTGTGTTTCCTATGAGATCATAGGTTTCATGCCGCCAATTTTCCCCTTTTTACCATCATAGAGTTTGCTTATATAGGTTAAGAGGAGCTTGAACTCTGAGTTATCTTTAGAACAAGTTGAGGACTTCCCTCCTTGGATCAGGGATTTTCTGATGGAACCAAGAATTCAATGCAATTTCTTCTAAACTTGAAATATCCTCCCCTTATTCTCCTCAACGGCTCAACTATCACTTCGTGATTAGGCAACGCCTCGTCGGGCCTCGTATAATCAGACACTCCCTATGAAGCTTGAGGGAAGCGCCAGTGCTCTAAGGATGGGTAGTGCTCTCTTAGAGAAGTGGTTTGTTGTTATAATTATCCCTAGTAGCTTGTGGGGGAGTGTCAGTGCTCTTAAGGCTGATGTAGGGGAGTGCCCACCCTCAGAACCTTTGTTTAAGAGTTCTTCTCAGGCGATAAGAGTTCCTTGACTTCAGTTAACCATCCCTCTTCCTCCAAAGCATGTGTTTGAGGATTTTTAAGTGTTTCCTTGGTGTCATCATCATGGATTTATTCTTTGTTTGATGTTTGCGTCACTTGTGAATGACATGCGACATTTGCGACAATTGAGAGGAACATGACACTTATCCAGCTTGGAGTACTTGACGTAGCGTAATGCCCCCAAAGTATGAAATTAGGAAGATGCAACCGATAACTCCAAATGTTGTGTAGATCGCTCAAGGTATAGACTAAGAACTCCTACCTAACTGCACACAAACATCCAACAAATATCATGACATACTAAAAACTCAAGGTATGTATACCTATGCTTGGGTGATCAAGACTTGTAAGATATAGTCAGCCATAAAATACACTACTGATCCATAATAGAGCTGGATAAAAAGGTATAGCCACCTAAGATACAACGTGGATCTATACTCATATGACATGAACTGATCATAGCCACAAAATATTAATGTGGGATTCAGTTTTAGAGGCCAAGACATAGCCACTAACAAAGTGGATCTATGTAATAAATGTATGTTCTTTTGTCCAATAATAGAAACTCCTACCGGGCTAAGTATATCAAAGTGGTTATCAACCGTGGTCTTCTTTACTAATTCTAATGTGGTATGATTCTAACTATGTGAATAGATGTCCTGATGTCAATAATGGTAAAAATTCACTTGATTATCGGGGTTGGTCCCATCCCCAAGGTACCCTAGTACATTCCAACGAATGTGAATAGACGAGCCGAGGTCGAACATTCATGGAATCATTCATCAGAGGTCAATTATGTAAACTCACTATCGTAACGTGAGGAGGCCTAGCATTGAGGCATGTAGGTCCCAAAGTAATAACTAGTCAAGTTCAATTCTGATAATGTGTTGAAGTCGACAAGAATAGATTCATGAGGAGGGCCTTTGATGTATCCCCCATCAACGCATGACATGAAACGTATATTAGAGATGTAATTGGTAGATTGAACGAACATGGACTGACATGTGTTTTGAGGCAAGATATTTGGGATGGCTAACTCCAGAGGCAGATACTTCCCTTGAAATCTGACTCAGAGGAACAACAACAAAACATGACGTGGTACAACACTTATGTAGTAGATACGGTGACTTTATGCCGCGACCTAAAGGAGTGAAAGGGACTCAAAATATTGGCTCAGTGCAAAGGTTCAACGAATTATGATATGCAATGACAAAGTGTCATGTTCAAGGGCTTTTACCTCCAAGAAGTGTTGGATGATGTTCTCAAGAGATCATGGTTTGTTCTTTCAATTTTTCCATCAGAGGTGGATGAGTACCTCCTTTTGGTTTAATGAGCTTCTTGGAGGAGGATAACACATGCTTGATATAACTCATACCTTTGGTAAGTTCCTCTTCCTTGTTTAACGAATCGAAGAAGTAAGGGTCTGATCCTATGTGGGCCAGTTGATGTGTGCTTTAACGAGTCCAAAGACGTAAACCCGGGTTTTTCATGATTATAGAGTTTGAAAAACACTTTAAAAGAGAACTCTTTCATTGCCTTTTTCGCGATAGTAGTTCAACAAGACCTAAAAGAGAGAACTATTCATTGAAAGACGCTCTTCTCGAATCTTTTAACGCAGTGTGAAAGCTAAAATGACAATATTTTCATATTTAGAGAGTCCTAAAAGGGTTTAAAGAGGACTCCAAGGTTCCTTTTTCATGTTTCTTGTGTATCCGCATTAAAGTCAAAAAAGAGATAAAAGTTTACCTCGGGTTGCATTCTCATGTATTTACGAGCACGGTGAAAGAAAAGACTAAACTCGGTATGCCCCCAACTTGAAAGTTAGTGGTTTTAGTCTTTGAATGATCATCAAAGGCTGGACATGCCCCCCAAGATTCAATCTTATTCACCGACTTTGAGGTTGTCACCAATTTATGCTAGATGGAGAAAAGGATACAGTGGATGAAATGAAGGTTCAAAAGACCTAACGGAATACTCGAATTTGACATCTATGAGATTTGGCTAAAGACTCCAACTTGAAGGGAGAGGTGATTGTTTCATTTTTAATGAGCTTGACACAGAAAGAACTATGCTCAAGGTTCCGTGTTCGATCCTTTGTGATTATTGTTCTCATTTTTAATGAGCTTTCTACTGCAGGAAGAAAAACTATGCTCGTTATTACTTCTTGATCATGGCTTCCAAGAGGATAACGCCTGGAAGGATACCATGTCAAGGACGTAATTCACCATGCTCTTAAAAAGATCTTCACGATGGAAGACGCATCACTGAAGGAACATATGTCGAGGGTCGCAACAAGGGTAAGGAGATCAATCTCCAATAACTCTACCGAAGATATCACCATGTCAAAAACCAGATCCAAATCAATGGAATTGTGAGGTCATAGAGAAAATCTACATAATTGACATGGCGGGGGTGATATTGTTTTCATATAAGAACCACTTAGGAGGTAAATCCGTATTGATGAATGAAAGTTGATCAATAGTCACAATTCTTCCATCGGAGGGAAAGAGAGATCATGACGGAAAGAGTGGAAACGATAGATTTCATGGATAGACATAATCCCGCCTAAGGAGGAAAGTGAAATCCAAGGGATCTCAAACTACCATGACATCGATAAACACTGTTTTCCCTCCCAAAATTACGGTGAAACTGAGGAAGGGTTCCTAAAGTTTGACTAGTTCTTCCGTTAAAAGATAACAAATTCTACGTAACCTGCCGCAGCTGGCGACAACCCAAAGCTTTCCAAGTAACAGAGGACAAAATACTAATGGATGCACTCTTCATCTATCAAGATTTGAGGAACATCCTGACCACAAACCCATAATCAGACCGAAAGGAATGTGAGAGGGAAGAGGAGGTTCGTTTAGCACACCCCAATCAAAAAGATGGCTTCGGTACTTGGAGGGCATTTCGCAGGAGAAGGAGGAATTTCCTGCATGATGTGAGTCTCAGACAATGAGAAAACATAGGAAATATTCGGTTACTTCAGGAGAGAGAGGTAGGATCGACCATGATTGATCATCAACTAATGGTGGACTTGATAGGACGATTTTGGCACTCTTTAGATGAAGGGTTGGACTAACCGAGGAAGGGATTGGATCACATTTTGACATTCCTCAATGGGAGGAATGGGATTTCGATTGATGGAGAAACTGATCGACTTACTCTGAGTTTCATTTTCATGGAAGAATGGGGTCGGATGCGGAAATGGGTCGACTACTTCGGTGTCACTTTGATGAAGAGCGGGTTGATCGATGATGGAACTACATCAACTACTTTGGTTAGTGGTTCAATCATGAGGAAACTAGGTTGACTAATTCTGATCAACTGGATCATCTGTGTATGGAATCCAGATTGACCACCCATCAACCAATGATGGGTCGGAGGAATTCTTACGATAACCTTTTGGAATTGGAAGTTTTTCCAAAAGAGAAGAAGCCTCATCCATGGACAAAGGTGAGAGTAATGATTACCTTTATATAACATGCAAGGAAACTTGACGGTTGTCTTCTTCTTACCAACCTCAACATCACCGCTGATCGCATCATCGCATTACGACTAATGAGGTCGAGGACGCGGAGGACCAAATTTCAAGACTGTAAGACCGGCAATCCTCATAAAGTGGTCATCCCAAAGGCTGCAAGGGAACTTAGGTTTTGGATTCTTCATTTTAATCTTGCTGATCTCATCATCACTCCTAGTACTATTAACAGTAAATAGTTTCTTAGAGCCAACATCTAATGTTATTGGGGTCTTTAATCTTTCGGCTCTTCTTCTTTTCATTTCTTCTTCTTTCCGATCACCTAGTTACTTTCTTTAGAGATTTCACTAGGTTAAGAAGGAGAAATGGAAGGAGACTTGATGGACGAAAAAGGCGAAAAGTCAACGTGAGGTTGATGTGTGTGTGGGTGGTGTATTGACATCCAGTATTAGGTGCAATCAAAGATTGGGAGATTCGGCATCACGAGTGGGGAACAACCAAACCGGTAATCCAATAATGAGTCCTAGAAGACTCAAAGGTGGCAACATAAGGAGGATGTGCTCTTAAACGTATGAAAGGTATAAGGTTCCTCGAGGAGAAGGGGGTTCCATTGGTACCCGGGTGATTTGATGCCATTAATAATCGACTTGACCTAAGGTCCACTAAGTAAAACAAACAACACACGCTTATGAATTGGTAGGCTAACAACGACCAAACAAACCTTCCACAATGAAACCACTAGTTGCGATGAAATCCACGTCGTGCTGAGATCAAAATAGAAGAAGGAGCTGGTGGATCAGCTTATATTGGCTACCTGCCACATCGTACTTGGTGCTTCCACGTCAGTAATTGTGGACACCAAGAGCCCAAGTGATTTTGACTAATGTATGTTCCAGGTACAAAGGAGACTTTCACCTGGCCACCTTTGTGTGAGACCCTAAAGATGTATGGATACTAATGTCACTAATCAGGGGTCACTCTGGCAGTATAATGACATTCCAAATAAACGTGATAAGGTGGGATGCTAACAAGTCCCAAATCAGCCTTTGAAAGGCTTCCCACCAAACATTGTGGGTATAATTCCTTCCACACCAATATAATGACATCTAACCACTACAAATTGGGCCACATGGACAATCTCAGAATCACCAATGCTAATTGCATGAACTCCCATGTGAGAGGGACCAGTATTCAATACGACAATTGGATTTGGATTCTCCCTACCACAAGATACTAAGTTTGTTTGATAGCTTTGGAAAAGCTATCCTTTCAACCTATTCCAACCTTCCACCTTAAACTATTGTAGGTTTTCTAACAAAGATGTAAAAGTCTGATAAATTTTAATTTGAGTTGATTTTAATGGTTGTTGTTTCACTGTGAGGTGTACAAAGTGAAACTGATGGAATGATGACTCACTCCCAAAAAATATGCATGAAATATTATATAATCATTTCTTTTCAATGAATACCTATTTAAGGAAAGAGGAAGAGTTGTTTTCCCTATCAAACACTTGATAAGGAATTCCCTCAATCAATTTTATTCTCAATCAAATCCAATATGGTGCTACAACATTTCATGAAATGCAAACTAATATGCAAATCCAATTCAATATTAAGATGTATCTTTTGTTGTTTCTATCTTTTGTTTTCATGCGAATGATAATCAATTCAATGCAAAATTTCTCCTGCCAACTACCCTTTCAGATCAAGGAAATTCAGACAAGAATATGCAGATTTCGCACAAACAACACACCCTTTTGCAATCAAACAAGAGAAAGAAAACCAAAAATGCAAAAGGAAGGAGAAAGAGATTGGATCACATGAACTCAAAGAACCAAATGAGAAGAGTTACAGACTTCAAATGTCCTTCACTAGAGTTCCCGCTCAATCGGATAGGAGAGAAGAAAGAAAGGGATCGATTTCAAGCTATCAACAACAAAAACTCAAAAATAATGAAGAAGGGCATAAAATCTGAACAATAAGGTGTTTTCTTCTCAATATGAAGGATGTCATAGGTCAAGGGAAGAAGTATTGAATCTCAAAGCAGCTCAGCAAGTAAGAAACAGGGTTTTTAATCTCAAAAATACAATTTTTTGAAGGGATTTTGTGAAAACAGGGGCTGGAGCTCTGGTGTAAGGGACACCAGTGCATTATAAAGCTATTTCCAACACTCTAAGGGAGCACTGGTGCCCTTCTAACAAGGCAGGGGAGCGTTGGTGCCCAAAACTCACAAAAAGTCAAAAAAAACCAAAATTTTGATCAAATTTCGACAAACAAGCTGAGTGTGATGGGATAAAGAGTCAATCAGCAAGTGCAATCAGATAAATGGGGTGAACAAGGTCTGGAAAAAATCAGGTAAGACAAGTTTTATGAGGAAAGACAAAACTAAGAAAGTTCTGATTCGATCCCCAATGGAGTCGCCAGTTTCTGTTGTAGGAAAATCTCCCTGCAGATAGGTAGATTGCCTCAAAGAGCTTGACCCTAACTCTAAGACAAAAAATGATTAACGTGGACACTGAATTCCTTTCAAATATATACAAACTAACACATGAGAAGGAAGGAGAATAGAAGTACCTCTTTATCGACGTTTGTCCCTGCATGCTCCGAGTTGAGCTCCGATCCTTTGCTCCTCGCTGAGTCCTGTAGACAAACAAGATACGACCACTTCCTACTCTATTGATATTAACTTGAAAACAAATTTATCTATCAATGATAAGTTCATGTAACATCAGACACAAACTAGAAAGAAACAGGCCAAGCGTTTCATATTAATGAGAATAACAACAGCAGTACTTACAATTGTAGATGTGAATGCGACAGCTTAGTCAAGTCCCCTTCGTCTAACCCTTGCTTGAAAGATCCACAACCTGGATGACAGCAACTTCACTGATCACTCTCCTTTGGCTGACTGTGTGTTTCCTATGAGATCATAGGTTTCATGCTAGCAATTCTTCCCCCTTTTCACCATCATAGAGCTTTCTTATATAGGTTAAGAGGAGCTTAACCTCTTGAGTTATCTTTAGAACAAGTTGAGGAACTTCCTCCTTAGATCAGGGATACCCTAATGGAACCAAGAATTTGAATGCAACTACCTTCTAAACTTGAAATATCCTCCCCTTATTCTCCTCAAAGGGCCAACTACTACCTCAGATTAGGCAGCGCTACCTCAAAATAGGCATCAGAGCGTTGTAGCGCTCCCTAGGAAGCTTGAGGGAAGCGCCAACGCTCCAAAGGTGGATAGCACTCCTTCAGAGGGGTAGACAAGAGTTATAACACTCCCTGAGGCCTTATAGGGGAGCGCCAGTGCTCCTAAGGCTGATGTAGGGGAGTGCTCACCCTTAGAACCTTTGTTTAAGAGCTCTTCTCAGGTGATAAGAGTTCCTTGACTTCAGTTAACTAGTTCCCCTTCTCCAAATCAAGTGTATGAGATGTTTTAAGTGCCTCCTTAGTGTTTTCATTATGGAAGTATGCTTGAACAACGTTTGCGACACTTGTGAACAACTTGCGACACTTGCAAAAGTTGTAAGGAAGATGCGACACTTACGGCAATTGAGAGGAACATGCGACACTTATCCAGTTGAGTAATTTTGACGTGAAACACCACCTAGATCACAAACCAATCAATTATATGATTAGCATCATGTACATATTTCTTCAGTAATGAAAAATGAAAAAAATTATGTTCCTTTACTGTGGGAGGAAGTGCTAGCCTATAGGCTACAGGCCCCAATCTATCTAAGACTTCAAAGGGTCCACAATACCAGGTGCCAACTTGGCACATGATCCCATTCTCAAGGAACTCTTCCTGGGTCTAACTCTGAGATAGACATGGTCTCCGGTCTTGAACTCTCTAGGAGTTCTCTTTCCGTCGATGTAACTTTTCTGTCTATCCTGAGCAATATTCATATTTTGTCTTATCTAAACCACTTGTTGTTCCATTTATTTCAGCATGTCAGTTTCAATTGTAATTATGTCCACTAGATTACTCTAGCTGATTGGAATCTTGCATTGTCTACCATAGAGGACTTCAAAAGGGATCATCTTCAAGGATTCTTGATAATCGTTGTTGTAGGAAAACTCTACCAATCGTAGGTAGTCTTCCCACTTCTTAGAATGATGCATTACATGAATCCTTAGCATGTATTCTATTATTTGGTTCACTCTTTCTGTCTGTCCATTAGTCTGGGGGTGATAAGCTATTTTGAATAACAATTTTGTCCCCAAACCGACCATTAGGGATTTCCAAAAGTTCGAAATGAACTTGGTATCTCGGTCATATACAATTTCCTTAGGCATTCCATGCAGTATAAATATCTCTTTCATGAATATGTTGGCAATATCTATGGCCTTGCAAGTTGATTTGACAGGAACGAAATGAGCAGACTTACTCAATTTGTCCACCACAACCATGATGGAATCATTTTTCTTGGTCAACTTTGGTAATCCAGAGATGACATCCATGGAGATGGTTTCCCATTTCCATTTTGGGATTGGTAGGGGCTGTAATAATCTTGTTGGATGCCGGTGCTCTACCTTAACTTGCTGGAATTATAGGCACTTAGCTAGATAGTTAGCTATGTCTTTCTTCAACCCGGGTCAATAGAATTGTTTCCTAGTGTTTATGATCATCTTATGATATCCTGGGTGACTAGTATATGGTTTCTTATGTATTTTATCCATTATGAACCTCTTCAAGTCGTCACAGTTGGGAATATACAATCTGTTTATGTAGGTCAACAACCCTCCCTCAAGCATCTGATAGCCTTCATACTTCATCCCTGTAGGCTCTTGTCTTAGGTATGAGGTCACGGTCTTGAATAATGCATCTGTCTCTTTTTCATTTTTGACTCTTTCCCTCACATTCATTTCACAAGTGCTTACTTTTTCCAGATGAATCGTTTTTATACTTATGCTAAGGGCATAGACCACCCTATTTTCCTTTCCTTTGATGTGTTTGATTTCGAAATCAAGCTCACTAAGAAGAGCCATCCACCTAGCTTGCCTAGAATTGAGCTTTGGTTGATCAAACAGGTGCCTCAATCCACAATGGTCTGCCATAAGCACAAATCTCCTTCCCAGGAGGTAGTGCCTCCACATTTTTAAATCATGTACTATGGCAACCAACTCTAGGTCATGGGTCATATAATTGATCTCATGCTCATTTAATTTCGGGGACGTGTAGGAAATTACATGTCCCTCTTGCATAAGGACTCCTCTGAGTCCTTCCTTACAGGCATCTGTACACATGAGGAAGTCATTATCTGGGTCTAAAATATTTAGCATGGGTGCATGGGTTAGGAGGTATTTCAGTTTCTGAAATCTTTCTTCACATTTTGATGTCCAAATGAATTTGATCCCCTTTTTTTCAAGGGCAGTGATTAGACAACCAATCTTGGAAAATCCTTTTATGAACCTTGTATAGTATCCTATTAGGCCCATGAATTATCTAATATATGATACATCCTTTGGGGTAGGCCATTCCATAATAGATCTAATCTTATCGGGATCCACTACCACCCCTTCCTTAGAAATGACATGGCCTAAGTAATGGAATTTCTTTTGAAAGAAGTCACACTTGCTAAACTTAGCGTAGAGTTGATGCTCTCTTAGTACTTGAAGTATGAGTCTAAGATGTTCTTCATGCTCCTCCCTATTATTGGAGTATATTAGGATATCATCAATGAAAACCAACGCAAATTTGTCTAAAAAATTGATGAGTACATTATTCATCAAGCACATAAAAGTGGTGGGGGCATTGGTTAACCCAAATGGCACCACCACAAATTCATAGTGACCATACCTCATTCTGAAGGTTGTTTTGTGGATGTATTCATCCTTAATCTAGACTTGGTGGTATCCAGACCTTAAGTCGATCTTTGAGAAAATGGAAGAACCTCCCAATTGGTCGAACAAGTCATTGATTCTTGGTAAGAGGTACTTGTTATTTATGGTTGTCTTATTGAGTTGTCTTTAATCTATGCACAGTTGGAGTGTTCCATATTTCTTTTTCACAAACAAGGCGGGCGCTCCCCACAAGGATACATTGGGTTGGATGTAGCCTTTGTCCATCATCTCCTTTAGTTGTAGCTTAAGCTCAACTAGTTCTGGCGTGCTCATCATATATGGCATTCTAGATGTTGGTACCACTCCCGGTGTAAGTTCTATCGAGAAGTCAATATCCCTTCTCAGAGGTAGAACTGGTACTTTTTTTGGGAACACGTCCTTATATTCTCCTAATATGGGGTGGTCCTCTAGGTTTGGTTTGTCATCCTCAACAGATTCCAACACCTGTATGGCATATAAGGAGCACCCCTTTCTACAATACTTTTTCATTTGAAGGGATGATATTTGCCTCACTGAGACAGACTTTTGAATCCCTTGGAGGGTCATATTTATCCCTTATTCATTTACACATTCTAAAGTTTTATGATAACAGTCTAATTTAGTTTTGTAGGTAGCCAACCAATCCATACCAATCAACAAGTCATAAGATCCTAAGGGAAGTATGTTAAGGGTCACTTGGGTGGGCAATCCACCCATGATGAGTTGACGGGATGGTATGACCTCTGACACTTTTCTTTTGTTCCCAGTGGCTAATTGCACCAACCATGGCTTAACATGTCTAATTGGTTGCAGTTTACACTTATCAACAGTTTGAGGGGCCACATAACTCAAACTAGGACCTAGGGCAATTAAAATAGAAACTAGTTGTTTGGCGATAATACCTTCCAGCTCCACTACTCAAGCTTGGTGGTTGGCTTGATTATTGTCCAAGGCTACATAGATTTGTGGCATGATCCTAGCCACATCATTGATGGTGGTAGCTTCTTGGATATTTTAGACTCTCTTACTGTTATGTTGTCAGTGTGGGCAGCCCCTCAATTTATGATCCTCTCCACAACCCCAACATTTTAAGGGTTCCTTCTTTAGGTTATCGGTCTTTGTTGGGACTGTCTTAAAAGGTTTATTTCCACTTTGAGAGGGGAAATTTTTTTGATATACACTTCTAGTAGGAAGTCTCCTTCTAGAATCGTTTTCATAGTTCTTAAATCTTGAGGATTCAAACCCCTTCTTCTGGAATGTCAAACTACTCCTCTTCTTCCAATCCTCATGGGATCTTGTCTTACTCCCAAACTATTCATAATAGTACCTCACCTTCTAGATAGCTTATTCAAAGGTCTTTGACTCGTCGAATTCAATCCTATCCTAGTAGGTCTGAGGTAACCCACTAATGAACCACTGCATTTTTTCTTTTTCATATTTTATGTAGGGTACATACCTCAGTAGTTCAAGGAATTTATTGACAAATTCATCTATGGTGAGCTGCCCGAGTCTGAGCTCATAGAATTCCTTAGTTTTCCCATCCATGTATTTTTCTAACAGATACTACTTCCTGAAGTATTTCTCAAATTGTTTCCATGAAAAGTCCTTATCATGGAATCCTTTCACATTCCTAAGGTCTTCCCACCATATGGAAGCCTTTTCATTCAGGTTGAAGATGGTTATTCGAGCCTTCAAGTTTTCAGAGTAATCATGGACTCTAAAATACTTCTTTAAACCAAGCAGCCAAGCTTTTGCCTCTTCTCCCTTCTTAATATCTCCTTCAAAAGAGGGTGGTTTGGATTTCTTGAACTCTTCAGGACCATGGGCTTTGGAATGCTTCCACTTCTTTCCTTTCCTTTGAGAATGTGATTCGGCCTTGCTACTAGAAGATCCTTTGGATTTGTCATCTTCCTTTCCAAAGGACTCTTCCGATGAGTGTCCCCTGCCTCAAGGTTGGACCTTCTTCATAGTAATTCTCCCAGTGGGGTCACTTATGGAGTCATGTTTTCAGATCTCAAGTGGACTTTGACCTCTCTTCTTGTGTCATCGATCCACATGACTGGTTGTGGGTTCATGCTGTAGTTTCCTCTATATTCCGTACAACCTCTGTAGCAAGACCATGTTAATTTTTATTTGTTTCTCTTGCTCCTTCATCAATCTCTTGTTGACAGCCTTGAAACTCTATAACTCAGACCTGAGGCTCCTTACAATTTCATCCAGATCTGAAGGAGTTTCTACCTCTCTCCTTTCATCAGAGTCTTTTCCTTTGTTGTGGGAGCCATCCCCCACTTCATGACACGTCACCATCCTTTAGTCTTGGAGTTTTTCCCGTGATTTACTAACTACTCGTGTGTTGAAAAAAACACTTATTGTTAGTTAACAGTCTATTAGTTCATCAACAATACACAATTCAATTTCTTAAATGCATACACTCAGTAGAAAGTTTCATTCTTTTCTTTAATAACTTTTTTTTTTTCATCAAACTTTTTAAGAAAGAGGTAAGGTAGAGTGTCAGTACTCCAAATATAGTTTTTAAGAAACTCGTCTGTCAGCCCAAGTAGGACAAGTGTTGTAACCATGCTCTAATACCAATTTGTAACACACCCAATAAAATAAAGAATTATGTCCTCCTTACAGGAACAAATCTTATTTCTCTCTACAGGTTCTAATTTGGAAAGTCTGGGACTCAGCCCGAACCTCCGGTCAAGATTATCCGATTAAATCCTTCGATCTGAGTTATCAAAATCCCAAGAATGAAAGGGGTGTGTGGGAAGTCGAATCCTTTAAGGATCAAGCTCAGGAGAGATAGCACTTACCATAAGTGTTGACGAGATACAAGAGTAGGAATCGTAGGAGGAGAAAAGGTTTGAAACCTTTGAAGAATGATAAATCTTCCAAGCGGGAGAAATCAAAATCTCAGAAGGAGGAGAGATAGTGGTCATTGGATCATAGTGAAAAGGATCGACAACCTTCGGATTTGAGGAAGGTGCATGAGTCTTAATGTTCACACATATAGGAGAGAAAACCTATCAAGGTTTGAGACTCAAATTTTCTGAAGCCCGAAGAGCCAGAAACCTAAAGTATAATCGCATTCGTTCGATCACAGGAATAGATCTGATCTATCAGATTATGTAGGGTAAACTTCAAGCATCAGATAGCCAGAATGGATTTGAGTCGTCAGATACTGTGAGTCCGAGAGGAGGCAAGTTTGAAACTTGATATTTCCAAAGCGTAGAGAGCCAAAGGGTCGTGAGCCATCGATTGGAAAGGGGACACTTGCAAACAGATCGAGAGCTTTGGGAATATTATAGTGGGGTTTCATTTTTAGAACTGAGATTTTCGAACCCCAAAGACCCGAAGTGAATCTGGATCGACAGATCTAAGGGAGACGTGGCACAAATATATGAGCTCTGGGTGAAGAACCGGAGGAGATATTGATCGTCGATCGAGAAGAGGGTTGGAGGATAGTTGATTTGGGTTGAATGGTCAAACACTCGAGGTGGAAGAAAGACCGTTGATCGAGAAATATAGGTTTCTACAGAGCATCAGCTCTGGAAGCTTGAAGTACGAAAGAAGCAGGGTTTGATATTTAAAAACCCTAAAGTCCGAAATTTTGAAGAGATCATAGTCATTGATCTAGGAAGGACATATATGGTCTTTACATTTAAGAGGCGTGGATCTGAACCGTTGATTCAGAAAGTATCGTCAAGATCATATTATCTACAATCCCATATCATTGCGGGGACAGGAGTTGCACAAAGTTTAAAATATCAAGGGTGGGCTACAATCCAAACCGTGGTTTCATCAGGAGGACACGTGGAGACTTGAGGAGGATTGTGGGCCCAAAATCAGTTTGAATCTGAACCGCTTGTGGTCACGCCCTCAATCGTGTGTTCATCGCCCAAGGTCACATATGAGGAGAGGCTAAGAGAACAGGGGATAACGCAAACTCTGAGACTTTTTTGAAGCACGAAGGATAAGGTCACAGGTATCATAAGACTTGTACTAGAGGCCGAAAGGGCTTGTGTCTAATTTAGAGGTGAGAGTATCATGGTATGAAGGAAACACCTTTCCAACTTGCAGGGATTTAAGCTCTACGTCAAGGCAAGATAACTTGTGGGTTTACCAAGACGGTAGCCAAGAGGCTTGCTCCGACTTTGGAATGGTGATGTATCTCCCTGGGAGAGTGCCTTTGAGTGGCTATACATGGACGTATGGAATATAAATAAGTCATATAGGTTCTCAAGGGAATGAACACATATTCATAACTTAATCATTTAACATAAAGAAAGAACCCTTTATAGACATATAAATACTCGCATACATCCATTTCTTACAATTCAAAGCATAAGGAAAGAAAACACTCATAAGAACCATATAGTGTGATGCAACTGTTGAAAGGGGTGCTCATTTCCATCCAACCATATGCTCAATCACTCCCAATGGATTTATCACTGGCCACCCCCGAGCTTAAGTCATGATGGTTTGAGATTCAATCTCTTACTTCTAGCTCAACGGAAGTTAGGGATGAAGGTTACTCTCTTTCTCAAAATACATAAATAGATAAGTACAAAGGTTACCCTCATTCTCCTAGTTCAATCTCTATTTTATGTGATCAAAACTGAATGTTTCCTCTTTCATTCCTTCCTCAGACCTGAGAGATTCTGCTCTTGTCTCTCCATTTTTCTACATAGGTTTTTTCCCCCTCTCTCCGTCCACCACACTTCCTTTCTTGCCTTCCTGAGAAAGATTGTGTGTGATTTGAATTCCCCAATCCATGGTCAGGTACAGAATCCTTACCGATGGGTAGTCTACCCCATCCCTCATTAATGCTTGAGGAGGCCTTCCCACCTACCATCCTGACGAGAATTCATTCCTGGTTAGAGGGTTGTTTTGATCTAAGAAAATTAATTCTAGCATGGTACTGGTTCGGTGGAGGTTAAGGCAACCATTCCTAGTCCCCTCTATTGGCAACAGAAGTCACTCTTGGATTACTTGCAGGAGCAGAGCCCGACACCCATCAATTTAATGTCATGATTTGTTTATAAAGGGATGACCGAATGGAGATAAAGACTCGAGGAGATATCACTCTAACTCAAGGACTGAGTCTAGCATGTATGGGACGAAGGAGGTCTTGATCTAACTTCAGCCAGTGGGTTGATTAAAAGATGAGTAGGTGGAAGACTTAGTAAGAAAGGTGAGAAAACAACTTTAGGGAACAGGATTCCAGCGGTTTGCAGAGGAAAGACTCTGAATGAAATATCCTCTTGGTTCAAGGTCTTAAGAAACTGAAAGGGGACTTGACTGGACCCTCCAATTCCAAGTCGTTCAGCGCTGGGGAAATCACAAGAACTGATTAGAAACAACGTAACTATTACAGTGATCCAACCTACATCATCCTATAACAGCTACAACTCGACTGGATCCTCCAATTCCTAGTTGTTCTAACACAGTATAACAAAGGCGTAAAAGAATCCAGCATTCATAAGGCAAGAAGTCTCAAAATTCCATACATAACTAGAGTATCAGTGCTTCATTAAAACTTTACAACCGGGAGCTCTGCTCAACCATCGATACCTTACAAATTACAAAGACTGAGTTTATATACTCAGAGAAAATTGCCTCACAGAGGCGCGTGCGATCATCTGAAGCTTGGTGTCCCTTTAGCCAAAATCGGACGGGCTTTCTCTGGCAGACACTTCCTTAACTGCACATGGCTCCTGCAAGGGGAGTAGTTGAGCCAGTAAATGTTGATTTAGCATGTGCAGACCTCCTCTGGCTAGTTGAGGACTCGGCATGGCTTCTTTGAAGAACTGGGTACACAGGACCCTCTCGAGCAGACCACTTGCCAGACCTTCCATACCTTACACTTAATGTATGAGGAGAGGTTTCACCTACCCCTTCTTGCCTTTATTTACTCCAAGCGAAGGCGGGAGTGGGATCGTATCAGATGGTACCTGGAGATCAAGACGATCCTTTCGGTGACTGGACTCGACGCCTCTAGACCCTTTTAGCATAGTTCCTTTCTTTCCCAAGTGACTATGGGTTGTGACCCCATGCTTATTCCCAAAGCACTTTCAGCATTCACGAATGGAAAGAGTTAATCCTTGCTTTTGGTAATCACGATGAGCGAAACGCTGAGAAAGTTTAATCTGGTGCCATGTGCCCCTCTGGATCTGACGGCTTTGAATTCTCCTGACAATATTGTGGGCCCTAGGTCCTGGATGCTCTCATCACTTCGGGCATTGGGGAATGATGGGGGTTGTCCCTTGCATTTCAAAATCGCGATGCACGAAGGGGCGATAGAACCTAATCACGCATCACATATCCTTCTTTTGATCAGATGGCCCAAAACCTTCTTGGAGGTACTGTGGGCCCATCATTAAAAGCTATTTTTACTTCATGATTCGCGAGTTCACGGGTCGAAGACCCTCGGCTTCCCGAGATAGCGATATGAACCGGGCGCCTTCCTAGTCAGCACTCTTCACATGTAACCATCGGCTAGGGCCCAAGTACTAACGCCTCTCGTAGCTCGTGGCTCCGTGAATTGGAGTATCGAACTTTGGCATCTTCCCCTCGCGAAGTCCCGAGACGTGATGATCAGCGCAGGTTGACCCCCTCCGGGCACTTTTCGTAACTCACAATCTCGCGCAACCAAAATACATGGTTCGCCCTTCGAACTCACAAACCTCGAGTTCAAAAAACACTGCTGCGCTTATACTGATCACGATTGACGCCCCTTGAAAATATTTTTGCGCTATACTTGGCGCGACTCGGTTAATCTATGATTTCCCATCAACTGTTGTTCTACTCTGTCGCTGGATCCTTTCCACTGAAGAATGCAATGCCCGCTCGCTTGATTTTAAGTCCGAAAAGGACTTCTTCTGTGTGTCGCGTTCGAGCGTTTTTCACGCCACTTGTAGATATGAACACTCTTAGGCCTGAGGCAAGTAATGTTGCTAACATTAGGCTCCACGGGGGATAGATTCATCATTGTGATGCTCTAAGAACTCCTTCTGCAACTTCAGTGCCTTGCTATTGGGCTATGGAGTCACTTATTGAGCTGAAAACATGCAAAAAAGAAAATAAACAAATAAGTAAAGGACAATATTTATAAACCAAAGGAGTCGTCAAAGGCTCAAAAGAAACATTTCTTCAGAAAATGCCCATTCACTGGGCTGTTGAAATCTTCTTTGCCCTCCAGACCCTGCAACCCATATGTATTGTTTGAGAAAACCTTCGAGATTTTGAAGGGACAGGTCCAGAGGGCATCAAACTTGTCGTGTTTGCCTTTATCCTGTCTGGGGGCATCCCACTTAAGTACCAAGTCCCTGATCTTGAACTCTTTCTTCCTTAATTTCCTGTCAAAAGCCTGCTTGATCTTTCGCTGACGACTATAAGATGTGTTCCTCACTTGTTCCCTGATCTGCTGCACTTCCACTATTTGATGAATTCTTCTAATCATATGATCTAGTTCTCCCGCATAGTCTTGAAAGAGCTTCGCCGCAGGTAAGGCGAGTTGAGTAGGGAAAACTGCCTCTGTTACGTAAACCAGTTGAAACGGTGAAGTGCCCAGAGATTTCTTCGTTGTCACACGATCAGCCCACAGAGAAAACTTCAACTTCGAATCCCAGGCCCTTTTGTTGTCTTCCAACACTTTCTTGATGATCCTTATTAGGATTTTGTTGGAGGACTCTTCTAAACCATTTCCCTGGGGATAGTAGGGAGTGGAGTGAATTAATGAGATCTGGAACTGCTCGCAGAACTTAATTAAAGGCTCATACTTGAAAGAAGCAGTGTTATCGGTGATGATCCTGCTGGGACAGCCAAATCTGGCTATGATATCCTCCAGGAAGCTGATAATTACTTTGTGTGATGCGCTTCTGGTGGGGATAGATTCTATCCACTTGGTGAAATAATCTGTTGCAATCAGGATCCATCTGTGGTGACCGCTTGAGGGAGGATGAATTTCTCCAATGAAGTCCAACCCCCACTGCTGAAAAGGTGTTGTAGCTACTATAGGCTTCAATGGCAGTGATTTGAGCTGCTGTTTTCCTGAGAACTTTTGGCATTTGATGCAAGCTCTGATTTCTCTCCAGACATCAGGGAATAAAGTGGGCCAATAATACCCAACTCGGAGGATCTTATGGGATGTGGTCTTCCAGAAATGATGACCCCCACAAAGGCCACTATGGAAATCAAACGTAACTTTCTGGGCTTCTTGTGGGTCTAGGCACCTTAAAAATATCCCTAAAGGGTCTTTCCAGTACAAGGCTTGGTCAATGAGGCAATATCTGACTGCCTTGAGCTTTAGAGCTCTTGCCTTGATTTTCTCCATGCCGTCAGGGGGCCTCAATTCTTGAAGAAAGTAAAAGATATCCTTGTACCAGGGGCATGTTGTTAGTGATAAAGCACCTTGGGAAATCTTGTTGGATGACTCAGCTTGCTCATTGATGAATTTAACCCCCAAGGCCTTGCAATTAGATTCAGCCAGCAACTTGGCCAAACCCTGCCCCTTTATCAACTTGGTGGGCTTAATCTCTAGATCAAACTCTAGGATCTTGGCGATCCATTTACCTCTCCTTCTGTCTATGTCAGGCTGTATAAGAATGTCCTTCACAGAGGCTGAAGGAACGTATGCAGTGACTTTTGATTGCAAGACATAGACTCTGAAATATTTGAGAGCTTTCACTAAGGCATAGGCCTGCTTCTCCATGATCTTGTATCGGAGTTCAACATCTCTCAATGCCTTGCTGAAGAAGGCAATAGCTTGCTCTTGCCCCTAATCATTTTTCTGCAACAAGACTGCTGCTACTGTATCACAAGAAGCAAAAGAAAAAATCAGGAAATCTTTAGAATATTCAGGACTGACTAGCACAGGTGCCTCAGTCAGTGCCCTCTTTATTCGAACAAAATATTCCCTAGGTTCAGTAGTCCATTTCACTTCATTTCCCTTCCTGAGCATGGCTATGATGTGTTTCACCAACTCGGCAAAATTAGAGACAAATCTCCTTAGAAAATTTATCTTCCCCAAAAAGGCCTGAACTTCCTTCTTAGACCTGGGAAGTGACAGGTTCTGAAGTGCTTCTACCCTGCTAGGGTCAATCCTTACTCCCTCTGCTGACACTATATGGCCTAACAACTTCCCTTCTTTCATAGCAAACAAAGATTTATTGGGGTTTAAAGATAGGCAAAACCTCCGACACTTCAAGAAAACCTTCTTCAAGTGGCAGCAGTGCTCCTTATCTGTCCTGGAGAAGACCGTGATGTCATCTAGATCTATTACCACAAACTGGTCCTTCTCTCTGATGAAGGCTATGTCCATGGCCTGCTAAAATGTTGCTCCTGCATTCATCAATCCGAAAGGCATTTTGGCATACATGAATGTGCCCCAAGGAGTGGTGAAGGCCATTTTTTCCCTGTCCTCAAGCATGACTAATATCTGATTGTAACCGGAGAAGCCATCAATCATGGATATTATAGATGCGCCAATGACCTTCTGCAATATGTGTTCCATGTTGGGCAGGGGATAATTGTCTTTCCTTGAGCTTATGTTCAGGTTCCTGAAATCAACACAGAGTCTGATTTCCCCAATCTTCTTTCTTACCGGAACCAAATTGGACACCCAATCGGAATATCTCAAGGGGACAATGATTTGGGCATCCAACAGCTTCTTCACCTCTTTCTCCATGATAGGTAGCAACATGGGATTTATCTGTCTCAGCTTCTGCTTGAATGGCTTAGCCTCTTCTTTCAGTGGGATCTTGTGCTCAATGACAGATGTGTCATATGTCTTAAGGTCTTCGTAGGTCCATGCAAACACATCAGCAAACTCCCTCAGCAACTCAATATATTCACCCCTCTGCTCCTTGGTCAAACTCTTTAACAGCTTGACAAACTTAGGCTCTCCCGGTGTGCCAATTTTTCACTCAGCTATGTCAACATCATCACCTGAAACTCTGCCCTTTACTGCCACATCATTCCCATCGAACAATCTCTCTAGTGGGACTAGTCCCCTCGGGATGTGATTTCTAGGCAACTGAATAATGTCATGCTTTGCTATTTTACTCAGCAGCTCACCCCCATCAAAACTTTCCTCGGAGGTGGAATCTTGGTCGATATGCATCTCTGAATATTCTTCGATAATCTCCAAGAACTTTTTGATCTCGAGATCTTCCTCAAACACCTTCCAATGTTTGACGTTGTCAGGTATGGAGGGCCTGTATTTTACTTCTACATCATACTTGAATTTGGGCGACAAGGGTACTTTGAAATTACTTGTTGATGTAGCCAAGGAATCTTCTACTGTGTTCTCCTCTCTTGGGATGAAAGAAATGTTAAATGCTAAGAAGAAACTGTCAATTAGGTCCCATACCTCATTTCTGTAACTCCTGAGTTGAGGATGCTTGGCCTGATAAACGTTTCTGATTTGTTGGACTACCAACTCGGCATCTCCAAACACTGCTACCTCCTGAATTCCCATTTCCCTTGCGGCTCTTAATCCTAGGATAAGAGCTTCATACTCTGCCACTTGTTGGTAGCTTAGAATTCTAATTTGTATGACAGAGATGTGGTCTCCTGAGCAAGTGACATAAAAACCACTCCAGCTCCAGCGCCTTCTCGGGAACAGGCTCCATCAAAAAACATTTTCCAGATTGGGGTGATGGAGGGAGGAACTTCAGGGGAAACAGTGGGCTGCTTTCTGAGTTTCAGAGGAGGCTTGGGGGCATGGGTGAGCT
>SNQJ01S0077698.1:0-23115 GCA_010110895.2 Picea sitchensis | reverse complement strand
TAAGGAGGAAGTTCCTCAACTTGTTCTAAAGATAACTCAAGAGGTTAATCTCCTCTTAACCTATATAAGCAAGCTCTATGATGGTGAAAAGGGGGAAGAATTGCTAGCATGAAACCTATGATCTCATAGGAAACACACAGTCAACCAAAGGAGAGTGATCAGTGAAGCTGCTATCATCTAGGTTGTGGATCTTTCGAGCAAGGGTTAGACGAAGGGGACTTGACAAAGTTGTCGCATTCGCATCTACAATTCTAAGTACTGTTGTCGTTATTCTCATTAATATGACACGCTTGGCCTGTTTCTTTCTAGTTTGTGTTTGATGTTACATGAACTTATCATTGATAGATAGATCTGTTTTCAAGCTAATATCAATATAGTAGGAAGTGGTTGTATCTTGTTTGTCTATAGGACTCAGCGAGGAGCAAAGGATCAGAGCTCAACTCGGAGCGTCCAGGGACAAACATCAATAAAGAGGTACTTTTATTCTCCTTCCTTATCATGTGTTAGTTTGTATAGATTTGAAAGGAAGTCAGATTCCACGTTAAGAATTTCCTGTCTTAGAGTTAGGGTCAAGCTCTTTGAGGCAATCTACCTGTCTGCAGGGAGATTTTCCTACAACAGGTGGATCCGGAGGGAGAATTCCTGCCAGAACCCCAATGCATATTAGATAGGAAGGAAACCTCACTCGGGAATCAAACCATTGCACAGGTCAAGGTGCAATGGAAACACTTTGGCCCAGATGAGGCTACGTGGGAAATGGAAGATTCCATGAAACATGCATATCCGATTTTGTTTACTTCTGTACATACATATCATGTTGATAGATAGAACATCGAGGACGATGATTCCTTTAAGGGGGCGGAAATTGTAACACCCTTTTTCCCCAGTCTATAAATATAACTATATGGGCCAAGGAACAATGGAAAACTTAAAAGTGTGAATGTTTGATTTGATGGACCTTGTGTAGAAGGTCGATGAATGTAAATTTTGATTATTTTAATAGAAAATGGTTATGTATTGCATGACTACTGAAAGAGGGGATGTGCTAAGAGAGAGACTGCAAAATGTTGTGAAAGGTGGTGGAGGGGACTAGGAATGGTTGCATTAACCTCCACCGAACCAATACCATGATGGAATTAATTTTCTCAGATCAGAACAACCCTCTGACTAGGAATGAATTCCTATCAGGATGGTAGGTGGGAATGCCTCCTTAATATTTAATGAGGGATGGGGTAGAATTCCCATCGATAATGCTTCTCGACTTAACCACAGATTGGGAAATTTGAGCCAAACATAATCTTGTTGAGGAAGGCACGAAAGGAAGTGTGGTGGACAAAGAGAGGGGGGAAAAACATGYGTAAAAAAATGCAGAGATGAGAGAGGAAGCTCTTGGGTCTGAGGAAGGAATGAAAGAGGAAAAAATGAGTTCTGATCACATAAAATAGAGATTGAACTAGGAGAAGGAGAGTGACCTTCATCCTTATCTATTTCTATATTAGGAGAAGGAGAGTAACCTTCATCCCTAACTTATATTGAGTTGGAAGTAAGAGATTGAATCTCAAAGCATCGTGACTTAAGCTTGGGGGTGGTCAGTGATAAATCTATTGGGAGTGACTGAGCCTATGATTGGGTGGAAATGAGTATCACTTTTAGCAGTTACATCACACTATATGGTTCTGATAAGTGTTTTCTTGCCTTATGCTTTGAATTGTAAGAAATGGACGTATGCAAGTATTTATATGTATATAAAGGGTTATTTCTCTGTGTTAAATGATTAAGTTATGAATATGTGTTCATTTCCTTGAGAACCTATAGGTATTCTTGATTTTCCATACATCCATGTATAGTCACTCAAAGGCACTCTCCTAGGGAGCTATATCACCTTTCCAGAGTTGGAGCAAGCCTCTTGGCATAGCTACCATCTTGGTAAACCCACAAGTTATCTTGCCTTGACACAGAGCTTAAATCCCTGCAAGTTGGAAAGGTGTTTCCTTCAGACCATGATAGTCTCACCTCTAAATCAGACACAAGCCCTTTCAGCCTCTAGTGTAGGTCTTATGACACCCATGACCTTCTCCTTTGTACTTCAACGAAGTCTCAGAGTTGGAGTTAACACCTGTTCTGTTGGCCTCTCCTCAGATGTGACCTTGGACGATGACCACATGATTGCGGGAGCAGCCACAAGAGGTTTGGAGTCAAACTACTTTTGGGCCCACAATCCTCTCCAAGTCTCCACATGTCCTCCTGATGAAACCATGGTTTGGATTGCAACCCACCCACAATATTTTAAACTTCGTGCAACTCATGTCCCTGCAATGCTACGAGATCGTCGATCTTACGATCTTGAAAATACTGTCTGAATCGACGGTTCAGATTCACGCCTCTCAAATATACGAACCATATATGTCCATCCTAGATCAACAACTATGATCTCTTCGCAATTCTGGACTTTGTGGCTTTGAAATCTCAAACCCTTCTTCTTCTGTACTTCAACCTTCTAGAGTTGTCGATCTATGAACACCTATCCTTATTGATCAATAGTCTTGCTTCCACTTTGGGTGTTTGACCATTCAACCCAAATCAACGGTCCTCCAACCCTCTTCTCGGTCGACGGTTGAGATCTCCTTTGGGTCTTCACCTGAATCTTACAAATTTGCGCCATGTCTCCCTTAGATATGTCGGTCCAGATTCACTTTGGGTCTTCGGGCCTTCGGGGTTCGGAAATATCAGTTCTCAAAACGAAACCCCACTATAATATTCTTGGAGCTCTCAATTTGTTGACAAGTGTCCCCTTGCCAATCGACAGCTCACAGCCCTTCATCTTTCCACGCTTCAGAATTATCAAGTTTCAAACTTGCCTCCTCCCGCACTCACGGTATCTGATGGATCAGATCCACTCTAGCGATTTGACGCTTGAAGTTTACCCCGAACAATTTAATGACTCAGATATATTACTGTGATCGGACGACTGAGATTCTACTTCGGGTTTCTGTCTTGTTGGCGAGTGAAATTGACCGTCTGTCAACTGGAAGAGCGAGTCCAATCCGGGGTTGTCTAAATAACCCAAGCTGTTTGGTGTAACTCATTCTGACAGGTTTAATGGCTTCGTTAGCCAATCTAAGAATCCTAAAAGAAACGAATAAAAGAGAGAAATAACTAACTAATTACTAAACACACTATATATATGTACATATGTTCAAATGTAACTATAGTAGTTCTATTTAAGAAGAAGATATACAAGTCTCATTTATTTACATGATTTACAAGATGCAAGTTTTAATCGAAACTTACAAAAATCGATGTGAAAAATGATTGCTTCTAGGAAGCAGATAAAGAAAGAACATAAAAATATATATTATTTTTCTTTTATAAATTTAAAGAATCTTGCAAAAAAAAGTTAATGAAACGTGAACATGTGGATAGTCAAAGCTAAACCATACATTCTAGTTTCAATGATATGTAAATGACAGAAAAATACAAAGAAACTATCATGTCAATGAATTAGTGAGGTGTATCCAAGCATCTGCATGAGTGGTGAACATCCAACTGCCATGTCCAAGAGAGAAATCTGCAATGAACCTTATGATTGTTCTAAATAAATTCAAAACATGTATTGGCAGCTTAGGTTTTAATGACAGAAAAGGAAACAAAAACATAAATATGCGATCTCATAATTATACATGATTATAGCAAGATAAATCTGGAAGCAATCTATTCATTTTATCATTCAATTTAAAACTCAAAGATAAATCCCATTATCTAAATCGAAGATATAATCACAACATTTGTATTTTGATGAAGCAAATGATAGATGGTATTTATAATATAAACCTCCTACAGATCACAGATCATTTAATCTAAAGATATCAGACCTGCACATGTAACAAGATTAAAAAATAACATAAATAACAACATTATAAACAAAACGCTAAAACCAAAATGCATATATGTCGTTCTATTAAGTTTTTGGAATCACTTGTCCATTCTGTAGTCTTGGAAGAATTTTTTTGGATAATAGACTTTAAAGATTGGAAAAATTAGTACATAAATGATATTAATTAACCATGTGTTGATAAAAAAGACTAAAGCTATTTAAATCAATGCATAATCAATTATTCAAAGAATATGAAGATATTATAATGAAAATAAAACAATTTTACTCACAAGACAAAAGCCATTAAGAAACCTGGAATTCCATATTCTTCTTTGAAAATACTCATCCATTCTCCCAAAGATTGCAGCCATCCATTACTCCATTTGAAAAGAAATTAAAAGTTTATAAAATATATAATATACAAAAGAGAAAGGATAAAAATACTCCTCTCCAATTCTTGGATCTCGTTTGGCTCTGAACTTTCTCATATATTTATACAATGAATGAATAGTCTAGGTGTCACTATTAATTTTCGCCACCTAAAATTTTCCTCGTAAAAAGACATCAATATCTCTCAAATCGTGCATTGTTTTGGGAAAATCTCTATGAAAAAGGTAAATGGGTCCATTTTGGTTCTGGGTTTTCAACCGTTTCTTTAAATTCCTCACGGTTTGTCTACAATCACTTCTTCAAAATCGTCTGTCTGATATTGACGCATTTCCAAATTTTATTTGTTGTTGCTCATAAAATTATCTGTAGCAATCCAAAATTATTTTTGGATCAATAATCTTGAACGTATTTGGATAATAAAATCAAGCCATGATCAGATCTGTATCAAATATTTGATAATAGAAACCTGTGAAACAAAAAGAAACCTAAATTAATAACCTAAAAATTGTGAATAAAACAAAATCTAGAAAAATAAAAAATGAATTTAAACTAACTATAACTTATAAACAAACATTGTTTATAATTTTCTTTCAAATATGATCTAGACGCTTCAAGTTAATGGAGAAAAAATATTATATTTATTTTTTTACAAAATCAAAAAAATGATATATAATTCTTTTATTATTATTATTAAGAAAATAATTTAATTAATTAATATCACCAAATGATTTCATGAAAATGAGAAACCAACCAAGATATTATTTGATGAAGTATTGAACCCATTATTCAAAATAGTGAAACTTGCTAATGATTAAAAGAAAGAACACATAATCATATTTCAAACGAAAGTAAACATTTGATAAAAACTAACGTTTTGTTTAAATTGAGATTTTTATGTTCGTTTCTAACTTTTGACATATACTCTTGTAATGAATATATCATACTATAATGAATGTCTTAAGTTTGTCTCAAAGAAAGCCAATGTATGAAACTATTTGAAAAGGGCCCATTAAATTTTGTAAAAATATAGGGGGATTTGTTGGGGCCCAACACGTCTCTTTGAGCTTTGAAAACTTTGAGTCTCAAACCTTGACAGGTTCTCTCTCCTGTGTGTGTGAACATTAAGACTCATGCACCTTCCTCAGATTCGACGGTTATCGATCCTTTTCATTGTGATCCAACGACTACTATCGCTCCTCCTTCTGAGCTTCCGATTTCTCTAGCTTGGAAGATTTATCAGTCTTCAAAGGTTTCAAACATTTTCTCCTCCTACGATTCATACTCTTGGATCTCATCAACACTTATGGTAAGTGCTATCTCTCATGATATTGATCATTAAAGGATTCAACTTCCCACGTACTCCTTGCGTTCTTGATATTTCGATAACTCAAATCGAAGGATTTAATCAAAGATTCTTGACCGAAGGTTTGGGCTGAGTCCCGAAATTTCCAAATAATTAGAACCTGTAGAGAGAAAGAGGATTTGTTCCTATAAGGAGGACATAATTCTTTATTTTATTGGGTGTGTTACATTTTGACATTCCTATTTATTGTAAAAAGGCCTTCAGAGCCTCATTGTAATCATCTTCTTGTGAATGAGCGCAACCGTCACATCTCTTCTCAGAGATAAGCCACCACCATTCCAACAATCTTGTTTCCGTTTCATTTTACAGTTTCAGCTTATTTCCTTATTGAATATAAAAACAATTTTATTGTATCTCTGTTATTCTATATTAAGCATATATTAATAATCTGTATTCATTTCGTTCTGCTCATAAAATCTAGATCATCAAGTTTACCTTCTTCTTCAACACAAAGTTCATCACAAAAATCATTTGAATCTTCATCTATAGTTCATCATATGATGGCACTCCACCTACGAATCCTTTATAGGAATGGAGAGATTCTATCTTTATCAATCCTATCTATAATAATGGTGAAAATTCAGATCCCCAAAAAAGTTGACATCAACTTCCGAAGTGGGTTGTTCAAGTTTTGAAAGATGTAAGACCTAATGAGAGAAATAAAACATGTACAAGAAGTTCAAACAATAACAAAGAAATTTTTTCCTTTGTATCACATGATTTACAAAACCCTGAACTTTCAAAGAGGTAGTAAAACATGAAGAATGGAAAAAATCCATGGTTGATGAGTATACGGAATTGATGGATAATGGAACTTGGAAAATTGTTGATTTTCCTCTAAATGTTAAACCCATCAGATGAATTTGGGTTTACCACATTAAGTATAATCTAGACGAAATGATATAAAAGTATAAGGCCAGACTTGTAGCCAAATATTTTGCACAACAGGAAGGGATTGATTATGAAGAAAATTTTTGGACCAACATGCGAGGAATCATATGCATCCATGGATTGGGTAGAAAAGTACATGATGGACATGGATACAGTATGGGGATGCAGATACTTCACAAGAGAAAATTGTTGCCAGAACTTAAACAAATTGATTTGGATTTTTGTGAGCATTGTGTTTATGGAAAACAAAAGAGAGTCATATTTCTCAGAGTTGGAAAAGAAAATAAGATCAAAAGGTTAGAGATTGTGCATACAGATGTATGGGGACCAACTCATGTATCATCTCTTGGTGGCTCTCTTTATTATGTTACTTTTATTGATGATGAAAATAGAAAAACTTGGGTTTATTTCATTTGAAAAAAATCAGATGTTTTTGATATTTTTATGAAATGGAAAGATTTGGTTGAGAACGAGACAAGAAAAATGTTGACGTGACTCAGATCAAACAATGGAGGTGAATAATGAAGCAATGAGTTTGATGATTATTTTTCATACCATGGGATTCGTAGAGAGAAAACAGTTCCAGGAACACCACAAGAAAATGGTGTGTCAGAAAGGATGAACATGACAATCATGGAGTGTGCAAGGACTATGAGATTACGTGTTGGTTTTCCCTTATAGTTATGGGTAGATGTTGTAGATACTATTGTTTACTTAATAAACATAGGACCTTCCAGCGATTTGGATGGTGGAAATCCAGAGGAGGAATGGACAAGTAAAAAGGTAAACTATTCTTTTTTAAAGACTTTCGGTTGTGAAACATTTGTCCATATTGATAAAGAAAATAGAACAAATCTTGAGGAAAAATACAATAAGTGTACCTTTAGTGGATATGGTGTTAATGATTTTGGTTATCGCTTATGGGATTATGAAAATCACAAAATCATTAGGAGTAGAGATTTCATATTCAATGAGAAGTTCATAGACAAAGATCAGTTGAAGGGAAAGATACAAGAAAAAGAAAAACTAGAATACACAGTGCTTGATGAGATCACTGAAAAATAAATTCCAAAGGTACCAGAAAATCAAAATGTACAACAACAGGAGCAACAGGTACCTCAAACTCCTGCAAGTGTTGTTACAATATCTACCAGGTTAAGTAGACCCCTTGAATGATACTCTCCTTCATTGTATTATTTATTGTTGAATGATTCTAGTGAAACATAATGTTATGAAGAGGCAATGCAGGTAGACACTAAAAAGAAGTGGGAGCAAGACATGAAAGAGGAAATGGATTCCCTGGTAGAAAACCAAACTTGGGATTTGGTTCAGTTGTCGGCAAGAAAGAGAGCATTGTAGAATAAATGGGTTTACAAGTTGAAGGAAGAATATGGAGACAAAAATCGGTACAAGGCTAGACTTGTTGTAAAGGGGTTTGCACAAAAGAAAGGTATATATTTTGATGAAATATTTTCTCCTGTTGTTAAAATGACTTCAATTAGGACTATTTTAAGTCTTGTTTCAGTAGAAGATTTGCACCTTGAACAACTAAATGTAAAAACAATTGTTTTCCATGGTTATTTTTAGGAAGATATTTATATGCAGTAGCCACAGGGGTATGAGGTCAAAGTGAAGGAGAATTCAGTATGTAGGTTGAATAAGAGACTGTATGGCCTAAAGGAAGCTCCAAGGCAGTGGTATTTAAATTTTGATAGGTTTATGACAGAACAAGGTTATAGTAGATGGCATTCTGATCACTGTGTTTCTTTTAAAAAGATAGAAAATGGATGTAGATACTTCACAAAAGAAAATTGTTGCCAGATCTTAAACAAATTGATTTGGATCTCTGTGAGCATTGTGTTTATGGAAAACAAAAGAGAGTCAGATTTCTCAAAGTCAGAAAAGAAAAGAAGATTGAAAGGTTAGAGCTTGTACATACAGATGTATGGGGACTATCGCATGTATCATCTCTTGGTGGATCTCGATATTATGTTACTTTTATTGATGATGCAACTAGAAAAACTTGGGTTTATTGCATTTGACAAAAATCAGATGTTTTTTATTCTTTTATGAAATTGAAAGCTTTGGTTGAGAATGAGACAAGAAAAATGTTGAAGTGTCTTAGATCAAACAATGGAGATGAATAATGCAACAATGAGTTTGATTATTACTGTTCATACCATGGGATTCGTAGAGAGAAAACAGTTCCAGGAACACCATAATAAAATGGTGTGTCAGAAAGGATGAACATGACAATCATGGAGCGTGCAAGGAGTATGGGATTGCATGTTGGTTTTCCCTTATAATTCTAGGAAGATGTTGTAGATACTATTGTTTACTTAATAAATAGAGGACCTTCAAGTTATTTGTATGGTGGAATTCCAGAGGAGGAATGGACAGATAAAATGGTGAACTATTCTTTTTTGAATACTTTCGGTTGTGAAGCATTTGTCCATATTGATAAAGAAAATAGAACAAAGCTTGAGGGAAAATCCAAGAAGTGTACTTTTATTGGATACAATGTTAATGATTTTGGTTATCACTTATGGGATTATGAAAATAAAAAAATCATTAGGATTATAGATGTCATATTCAATGAGAAGTTCACGTACAAAGATTAGTTGCAGGGAAAGATACAAGAAAAAGAAAAACCAGAATACACAGTACTTGATGAGATCAATGAAAAAGAAATTCCAAAGGTACCAGAAAATCAAAATGTACAACAACAGGAGCAACATGTACCTCAAACTCCTGCAAGTGTTGTTAGAATATCTACCAGGTTAAGTAGACCCCATGAATGATACTCTCCTTCATTGCATTATTTATTGTTGATTGATTATGGTGAAAAAGAATGTTATGAAGATGCAATGCAGGTAGACACTAAAAATAAGTGGGAGAAGGGAATGAAAGATGAAATGGATTCCCTGGTAAATAACCAGACTTGGGATTTGGTTTAGTTGCCTGCAAGAAAAATATAATTGCAGAATAAATGGGTTTACAAGTTGACGGAAGAATATGGAGGAAAAAATCGTACAAGTCTAGACTTGTTGTAAAGAGGTTTGCACAAAAGAAAGGTATATATTTTGATGAAATATTTTCTCCCATTGTTAAAATGACTTCAATTAGGACTATTTTAAGTCTTGTGGAAGTAGAAGATTTTCACCTTGAACAATTAGATGTAAAAACAACTTTTCTCCATGGTTATTTTTAGGAAGAGATTTATATGAAACAACCACAGGGGTATGAGGTCAAAGGGAAGGAGAATTTGTTATGTAGGGTGAAGAAGAGATGGTATGCCCTAAAGAAAGCTCCAAGGCAGTGGTATTTGAAGTTTGATAGGATTATGATGGAACAAGGTTATAGTAGATGACATTCTGATCAATGTGTTTATTTTAAAAATATATAAAAAGGATGCAAATACTTCACAAAAGAAAATTGTTTCCAGGTATTAAACAAATTGATTTGTATTTCTGTGAGCATTGTGTTTATGGAAAACAAAAGAGAGTCAAATTTCTCAAAGTCGGAAAAGAAAAGAAGATTGAAAGGTTAGAGCTTGTGCATATGGATGTATGGGTACTATCTCATGTATCATCTCTTGGTGGCTCTCATTATTATGTTACTTTTATTAATGATGCAACTAGAAAAACTTGGGTTTATTGCATTTGACAAAAATCAGATGTTTTTTATACTTTTATGAAATAGAAAGCTTTGGTTGAGAATGAGACAAGAAAAATGTTGAAGTGTCTTAGATCAGACAATGGAGGTGAATAATGCAACAATGAGTTTGATGATTGTTGCTCATACCATGGGATTCGTAGAGAGAAGACAGTTCTAGGAACACCACAAGAAAATGGTGTGTTGGAAAGGATGAATGAGATAATCATGGAGCATGCAAGGAGTGTGAGATTACATGCTGGTTTTCCATTATAGTTATTTGCAGATGTTGTAGATAATGTTGTTTACTTAATAAACAAAGGACCTTCAAGTGATTTGGATGGTGGAATTCCAGAGGAGGCATGGACAGGTAAAAAGGTAAACTATTCTTTTTTGAAGACTTTCGGTTGTGAAGAATTTGTCCGTATTGATAAAGAAAATAGAACAAAGCTTGAGGAAAAGTTCAAGAAGTGTACCTTTATTGGATACAGTGTTAATGATTTTGGTTATCGCTTATGGGATTATGAAAATCATAAAATCATTAGGAGTAGAGATGTCATATTCAATGAGAAGTTCATTTACAAAGATCAGTTGAAGGGAAAGATACAAGAAAAAGAAGACCAAAATACACAGTGTTTGATGAGATCACTCAAAAAAAAATTCCAAAGGTACCAAAAAATCAAAATGTACAACAACTGGAGTAGCAGGTACCTCAAAATATTGCAAGTGTTGTTAGAAGATCTACCAGGTTAAGTAGACCCCCTGAATGATATTCTCCTTCATTGTATTATTTATTGTTGACTAATTCCAGTGAAACAAAATGTTATGAAGAGGCAATACAGGTAGACACTAAAAAGAAGTGGGAGCAAGGCATGAAAGAGGAAATGGATTCCCTGGTAAATAACCAGACTTGGGATTTGGTTCAGTTGCCTGCAAGAAAAATAACATTGTAGAATAAATGGGTTTACAAGTTGAAGGAAAAAGATGGAGGCAAAAATTGGTACAATGCTAGACTTGTTGTAAAGGGGTTTGCGCAAAACAAAGATATATATTTTGATGAAATATTTTCTCTTGTTGTTAAAATGACTTCAATTTGGACTATTTTAAGTCTTGTGGTAGTAGAATATTTGCACTTTGAACAATTCGATGTAAAAACAACTTTTCTCCATGGTTATTTTGAAGAAGAGATTTATATGCAACAGCCACAAGGGTATGAGGTCAAAGGGAAGTAGAATTTGGTATGCAGGTTGAAGAAGAGATGGTATGGCCTAAAGAAAGCTCCAAGTTAGTGGTATTTGAAGTTTGACAGGTTTATGAAAGAACAAGGTTATAGTAGATGGCATTTTGATCACTGTGTTTATTTTAAAAACCTAGAAAATGGAATCTATATTATCTTGCTATTGTATGTAGATGGCATGCTTGTTGCAAGGTCTAATATGCAGGATATAAATGTGCTCAAGAAGAAATTAGCTAATTCATTTGCGATGAAGGATTTGGGTGTTGCAAAACAAATCTTTGGTATGAGAATAACAAGAGATAGGAAAAATCACAAATTGACATTATCTCAGGGTGAGTACAGAGAGAAGGTGTTGGAGAGGTTTAGAATGAAGAATGCAAAACTAGTTAGTACACCTTTGGCCATCCATTTCAAATTAAYTAAGGAAATGTGTCCCAAGACASARGAGGATATAGAAWACATGTCCAGGGTCCCTTATTCATCAGTAGTTGGCAGCTTGATGTATGTGATGATTTGCACTAGACCGGATATTGCACATGTAGTGGGAGTTATGAGTAGGTATATGAACAATCCAGGTAAAGAACATTGGGAGGCAGTAAAGTGGATTCTCATGTATTTGAGAGGTACTTCTACTCATGCATTATTTTTTGGAGATTCAGACATTGTTCTACAGGGATATGTTGATTCAGATATGACAAGTGATAAAGATAGCAGGAGGAGAACCACATGGTATGTTTTTACTATAGGTGGAACAACAATAATTTGGATTTTGAAACTGCAAAAGGTCGTTGCAATTTCAACAACATAAGTAGAGTATGTTTTTTCTACAGAGGCTAGTAAAGAAATTATTTGGTTACAAAGGTTTATGGAAGAATTGGGAAAGAAGCAGGAGAATAGCAGGTTGTATTGTGACAATGAGAGTGTCATTCATATTGCAAAGAAATCAACCTTCCATTCGAATAATAAGAATATACAACTCAGGTACCATTTCATACAATCCTTCTTGGAAGATGGACATTTGAAGTAGGAAAATATACACACTAGACAGAATCCTGCAGATATGTTAACAAAGGGAGTAACCAAGGAGAAACTGAGTTCCTGCTCAGTTTCGGTTGGTATTCAAGCATGAAGGTGAAGATGAGAAATTTTCCAGGTCCAAGAAGGATCATAGTCCAATAGATACAACAACGATGGAGTTTTTGAGATCAATCTCCAAGTGGGAGATTGTTGATTGTGGAGCTTGATTATCTCCCTGATTTAGAGGTCTTTGTTTTCAATCGTGTTTATACCCCATGAAGACTTTACACCTCGAAATAATGTACACTCATCCACGCGTGGGAGTTGTAGCGGGTATAAACACAGAATTGGTGTTTCCTTTTGAGTTGGAGCTTATGAATTAAATGTAATATTTATTAAAAATAAAAAGAACAGTTGTGATGATTTCATTGTTCGGTTTTTCACATTAAATTTTGCATACTGTATCTTTTTGTTGATCTTTTTTTGTTTGATAAAATAGATATTTAAGTGGTTTTAAATTGTTGGAAAAGGATAATATTGATTCATCCCCCTCTCAGTATTAAACAATATTCCAACAAAACACAGTATTTGTTTGCAACAACTTCAAACATCAATAACATGTATATAAAATAACAACCTCAATTCGATATAGAAGATCATAAAAAATGGTTGATCTTCTAATTAGGGTGGTCAAATAATCTGTGTTATGGGATTCATGCTATGTGAATGGTCTTTGTATCTCACCTCCATACCCATAATAGAACCTAAAAGAGTAAGTGATTAAACCTTGGTGAACACAATGTGAGGAGAGTATTGTGCTATACCCATCATGGTGAAAAAAATGTGAGGATATTAGCGCATAGTAGCCACACTGGATTATGGGATAACTGAAAGATTGTTCACCTCTATGCTAAGTCAGCCAAACGAAAGCTAGAAATATTCAATTCAAAAAATCTCTTCTAGACATTATTCTCATAAGAAAAATTTGTTGGATCATCTTCATATAGAAAAGATCATCACCAACAAACAAAAGAAGCTAATCCCTAAACCCAAATTGGATCAGAGAACAAAAGTAGAGAAACAATGAGCATATACCCAAACCCATGGTAATGGATAAGAAACTTTCTCTAATACAAATGATGTGGGAAATCCCACTCATGAGAAGATTTCAACAAACAATATGTGAAATACAAAATCTCTCACTCAATTTTATTAAGCCAAACACAAACTTACATATCTTTACATTAAATAAAAGAAACTACCTCAACAAACTAGGAGGCTAGATCAGAAATAACAATGAAAATACAATTATAGATCTAGTTGGTGATAGGATCTTAACTAGTCACAAGAATATGGGACTAACTCAAATATTTAATGAAAATGAAGATTCATCACTTTCTCAAACCACAATAATACTCTCATGAATTATGAAGGGAAAAATGTATATGCTAAAGGCTATAATATACCAGGATATAAAAGTATCGGAGACATAAATAAAAGTCACTAGAAATGGTAGAATACTTGATGGCTGGCTTGACGCAATCTCACAATAACACATAAATGATATAAGAACAACAACAAAATAACACTTTGATTGGAAAAGAAATGTTCACTGACCTCTTCAAGGGGGAAACCTCCGGTCGAGCAGCCCTGTTACAATAATTTTCAAGCTAGGTTTTCATACCCTTGACCCTTATTTATACTAAATATGTCTATCCAAAGAGAAGCATCTAAGAGGAAGATCCTTCTAGAAGCGAATATTCTAATGGGTCTTCTTACATTTTGCCTTATTCTATTTTATTGAAAGGCCAATATTGACCTTTATTACATACGAATATATTGCTCTACCTATGTGCGGGTTAGGACCTAACGTATCCACCCCTTAAAAACAACCTTGTCCTCAGGATTGAGATGAAACCTCTTTATGAGAATGTTAGTTGGTTGCCAAGTGGCATCTGTTGGAGTTGTATCACTCCATTGGACTAGCACTTCCTTGATGGTTCTCGATGCGGAAATGATATCTCATCAGCGGTCCATGCAGCCAAATGATCCTTCTTATTCTTGAGGAGGTTGGTTGTAGTTGGCACTTGGTTCAATCACCTTCTTTAAGCATGAAACATGAAAAATAGGATGTAACTTAGAATGACTAGGAGCTAGCCCGATAGGCAACTTGATACACACTTGAGGCGTATAAGGACCATAAAATTTGGACACTATCTTCTGACAATGCTCGACATTCAGGGAAGTTTTCTTATATGAAGTTCTGATCACAGAAACACCTAGTCCCCTTCTACAAATTGATATTCCGGTATTGTGATATTGTTGCTTCATGTGATTTTGTGCCTTGACCAAGTTCTCTTTATGGGTATGAAGGATATCCTCTTGTATTGTAAGTGTTTGGTCAACCTTTGGACATACAGAAATTTTTGATAAGTTATGAGAGAACTGAAGGTGAATTATGTCCATATACCGCTTCAAAGGAGTCATATTATTGTGGTAATATGGTAGGAAGTGTTGTACACCATTCAGCTTCTGGGGTAACCATTAGGCCCACTGATTTTTTTTTCAGAGGCAAAACACCACAGATATATTTCCAGGCATTCCATTGACAACTTCACGTTTGACCATTAGTATGATGATAAGTTGTGTTGATATGTAATTGGGTGCCTTATAGCTTGAGCAGTTCTTGCCAAAATTGCTTTGTGAAAGTTGGGTCACGATCGCAAATAATAGAGTCTTGACATGCCATGAAGCTTGAAGACGGTCCATGAAAAGAGGTGAGCCATTGTGGTTGCAATAAATGGGTGTTGAAGAAGCGCGAGAGAAGCCGAGCATACTTGGAAAAGCGATCCACAACCACCATTATGACTGATTTATTTCGATTTGGGTAAACTGGTAATAAAATCCATAAAGATATACCTCCAAATAGCAGGTGCGTCGGAAGCGTTTGCTGTTTGCCACAGTTGTTGGGTTCTCCATTGTTGTGTTGAGACACATCACATTCGGTGACAAATTTACGAATGTCCTGTTTCACATACCATCTAGAAAAACGTTTGACCATGTCATAGGTTTGGTGAACCCGGAGTGCCCGTCTGTGGGTGTATGAAGCTTCGAAAGTACCATGGATTTAAGCTTTAATTAAACAATCAAAGCTTAAATACAAATGAACTTTGTATAAAATATCTTTGGAGCCAAAAGAGTACCACAGGGCTGGAGCATTAGTTCACAGATGCTGAAGGATCATATGTGAACTTTTGGGATATTGTAACCATTCATGGAAAGCAACTTAGACCATCCACGGTACAATGAAGGAAAGAGAAAATGGATCCCTTCTTCTTCATATTTTAGGAAAAGTGCATCCGCAACCAAAATTGTCTTTTCCTTTCTTCTAATGATCTCATAATTGTATTCAAATAGCTTAGTCACCCATATTTGTTACTCAGGAAATGCGTTGTTAGAGAAAGTACTTGAGGCTTTGATGGTTTGTCTTAATTTTAGGCGTTGCCCCAAGAGATAAGGGTGCCAGATCAACGACATGAATAATAACATTTCCTTTTTTCATTGATGGGTTTTGCCCGATTCACTAGAGATAGTTGCTTGTTGGTGAAGGCCAAAGGTCAACCTTGCGCAGGAGGACATCATAGATTCCCTTCCCACAGAGGCATCACATTCCAACACCAAAGTCTTTGTGAATTAGGAAGGAGCCATAAATTAGTCCCACATGGCATATTCAGGTTTGAAAATCATGAGTGTTTGGGGTCCAAGAGATGAGAAAGAGTTCTTTTTGAGGAGAAGCGGTGAGAGGTGATGCAAATCTTTCCAATTCTTAACAAACTTGCGATAATACCACATTAAGTCTAGAACTCCGCAAGCTTTTGAGATTCTTTTGGAGTAGAGCAGGTCTTGCATAGCTTCAATATTTTCAGATCCACCCTAACGCCATCCATTCCAACCAGATGAACCAAGTATTTTACTTATGAGGCACCAAAATCAAATTTAAATTTGTTTGAAGGAAAGAAGTTGGTCTTTGAGAGAGAGTAGATGGAAACTCGATCCACATGAAGTAGCTGTAGGTGTCCAGGTTTTTGCTATAGATGAGGATATCATCAAAGAACTAAGACAAAATGATGGAAAAATGGATGGAAGACATGATTCACGAAGCTTTGGAAAGTGGAGGGCACTACACAAGTCAAAGAGCATGACCAAAACTCATAGTGGCCCTCACTTGAGTTTGAAAGGAAAGGCCATCTTTAGAATGTCTACCTCTTTCATCACGTATCTAGTGATAGCCCGGCGAAGATCAAAGTTTAGTAAAAAAGAATTGGGGTGCCACTCAATTCATCAGGGAGGTCATCAATAGCGAATGAAATTTGTCTTTTAATAGTTAGTTTGTTGAGAGACGCGAGAAAGTGGGACTTACATTTTCCAGAACTAACTAACAATTGGGACCATGACTATGGAGAAAAGTAAGGTCATTTAGGAGGATAACACGCATTAAGGTTCTGGACCATTTTCTCAATTTTCATTTTTTGTATTGAAAGGGTGGTGATACATGTATATATTGGGAGGAAGGCTTCAGAACAAAGGGGAATGGAATGATCATGAACAGTGGAAAAGGAGGAGTCCTTGAAGTGGAAAAACCGATTTGATGTTTAGAAAGGAGGGCTTGGGAGTCTTGCTGACTGCGGGGTGTCTGTTTCTTGTATGGCATGAGTTGGGCAATGACGCAGAATGACCTTTTTCGAGAAGATTTTCCATGCAATGGGAACTAATGACCTCGGGTGAACCAAAAGTGATGACTTGGAATTTATATCGGTGTGTAGCATTCTTGGTTGGAGTGCTGCAGTTAATTCCTTTGTAAATCCATGAGAATGGGACCCAGAGTCCTTAGCTAGTCTGCACCCAACACAATGTCTGCTTCCATAGATAGCAAACATATGGGATTTTTGGTGGTGGTAGTCCATGATTTGGAGGCAAACATTTTCACAACGCCCTTTACATTTCATTGAACCACAATTGGCAATCATGATTTGGAAATTGTTGATAACATGGATGTAGCAATGAGTTCTTGGGCAATGAGGTGATGAATAAAATTATGGTGCTTCCACTATCAACGAGAATGATGACCTTCGATGCTTGATGTAGCAATTAACTTGAGGGTTTAGGGCGAAGAGAAGCCAATGAAGGCATTGAGAATGGCTGGTTTCCACCAGGAGGGTCTAAGGGAGGGGTTATGTCATTGATTTCGAATTATTTCAGACACAGGGAGTTTCAACATCCTCTTCAGAATAATATCCTCGAGATGGCCATAAAAGATTGTGTTCCTTACACTTGTGGCCGAGGAAATATTTGTCATCCTGGAATTATGTAAAGGTGCTGATTTGGCGTTCATCCATTTCATCCACGGTCAATTTTGGATCTTTAATAGGGCAGAGAGAGTAGTGAAGTTTAGGTTGAGAGATAAAGGAGGGTTTTCGTTTTTTTTTTTTTTTTTTTTTTTTTTTTTTTTTTTTTTTTTTTTTGTAGCCTCCACCCAAGTCATAGTTTGAGCTATGAGGACATGTGCCTAAATATCCTCCTTGAGGCCAGCGATAAAACACTCTTGAAAGAAATCATCAGCCCTCACATTAGAAAGCTAGGCACTCAAAGGTAGCTATGAAGTCTTCTGTTGTTCCAGATTGTTTCAACTTTGATAAATGGCCCAAATGGTTGGTGTCGGTGTCAAGCATTCATAAATCATAGTCTAGAATTGGGTCCAAAGTAGCTATACCTTGGCTGAAGTTTTCTCCATTGCTACCATTGCCAACGTTCTTAATCTAGATGGAGAACACCATGCAGGAAGTTGTAAAGTCATCTGTAATGTTGTATAAAGTGAAATAATGTTCGATCAGAGCCATCAAATTTAGTCACATCCACACATGGAAGAGGCGTAGAGTGGCGTTGAAAGTGATAGTCTTTGAAAGGTGTTAGCCTTCAAATGGGAAGAATGTTCACCTTTAGTCTTTGGAGGTGTGTCAGAAAAAGTCATCGGTAGGGATCTTGGTTTGGTGTAGAGTGATGCAAAGGCATATTCAAGTTAGGTGGGTGGTTAGTTCTTGTTTGACCTCCTCCATTGAGGGCTGCATGGTTGTGTTTATGGTTGTGTTGATGCAACGTAGCGAGTTGTTTTACTTCTTTTTGAGTCTCGAGGAGACCAAATTACCAAAAAGTGTTGAAGCAAGCTTCGAGGTCTTGGCTCTGGTATAGGTCATGAGAATGGAGTGAGCGAAAAGAATTGGGGCCGGGGTAATTTTATTTGAAAAATGAAATGCCGGATGAATGTGATAAGGGATGAAAGATGAATCCAATGGAATGGAGTCTCAAATAATGGTGAAAAAATTTTCCGACTTTTTTTAACACCTACTTGAGTTATACTCGAGTTTGAAGAATATTGTAGCGATGAAATCCCAAATGCTTAACAAGAATAAATTTGTAGTAATTTTGCAACTCGAATATAGGAGACACGGTTGCATGGCAATAGGTCTTATCTGTTTTAATTTGTTTATGTTTTGTCCCCAAAGGGTTAGGTATTCAAGGGTTCTCTGGAACAAGGGTTTTCCACTGTGCTATAGCTCTGATATCGTTTGTCTGGTTTCTAGCTAATAGTACTGTTAATATCTCGAGCACTAACTAAGGAGGATAGGCCGTGCCCTTAGCCATTTTGTACTACCCGACTACCGGGTATTAGAGTAATAGTCCCAAGTGTTTTTCTCGGTGGCACTATAGTAGTTAGGTGGTTGATTGGTTTATTTATGGAGGGCTTCATGATATCTAGTTTGATTTGTATACATGTGTTTTTTGATGCTTTACCACTTGAAGGGGTACCAGCAAGGGTTACAAAGGGTGGCTAGCAGGATATTAAACAGAACCACTTGTTTTTCTTGTGTGTATGAATCCCTCCACCGTGGGTTTATGCGTCAATGGCGGATCTTTGTGTCTTAAAGACAGAAATACGATCTCTACCACCGAGAAAAAATTCCCACAATTTACGCCAAGGAAAGTGCTTTGATACCACTTATTATTATACGGATATAAAAGTATACTAGCCGAAAGTAAATACTGAAAATGAAGCGAAAAAATTAATATATAACAAACATAATCTCCACAATAACATAGAAATGATATAAGAACAAAACATAAATAGCACTTTGATTTAGAAAGTAATGTTCCGCGGGCTTCGATGGGGCAACCTCCGGTCGACAGCGCTCTGCTACAATAATCTCCAAGCTATGGTTTTTCATACCCTCATTGTTATACTAAGCCATGTCTATCAAAGCATCTAGAGGAAGATCCTTCTAAGAGAAATGAAAGCTTCTAATGGAGTCTTCTTACATCCCTGCTATTCTATTTATTGAAAGGCCTTATTAATGATTGACCTTTATTACATCGAATATATTACTCTACCTATGTACGGGTTAGGACCCTAACAAAGGCTAAGGACTATAATCCCTATTAGTGAAGGTCTCATCTAGTCATCAAATAGCCATTGAAATGTCTACCATTGCCATATACAACACAATGGATATCTTATCCTTCTTTTCTTAATGGCCCATCTAGGATAATCTTCTAGGATTCCAATGCTCTTAATTTACGCAGAACAAGTCCAATATGTTGAATGTCTTTTAAGAATAACATGGAAAATACAACTTATCTCTCAAACAATAGTCTCTCTCATCCTGTACACATCTATTTTGAAACATTATATATATTATATTCTAGCATTAATATTTACATAACTTCTATCCATAAAAATATATTTACAACATTTACATGCCTAGAAATTCACTAGTTGGGTCTTGGCCTTGAGCTTTTTATTAGAAATCTATAATTGCACAAAGAGACACTCTACAACTAGTATGGAGGAGATGTTCATGTAACATAACACATTAAAATAATAATAATACTAAAAAATTAGGTTTTCTCCATTATAATAATAATCTATTTTTAAGGTCATGTTTTAATATATATATATATATATGTATATATATATATATATAATTTGAATGAATAATAACCATCCTAGATCCATTAGTTCCAAAGTTAAATGGATCTATGTTGGTTTAACATAACATGACTCCCATGTTAATAATAATAATAATAATAATAATAATAATAATCTATTTTTTAAAGGTCACGACCAAGCCCGACACACCAGGGTGGTGTATGAGACCCTTGTTTATTGGGACAAGGGACTCCCCTCACCTCAACAATTTGACTGGTAAAATCTACAAAAGTATACATACTCTACCCTCTGGATTTGGACAACAACTTATTCATATTTTTTTTTTTTAACTAATGTGGAGTTATTGACATGTCAAATTGAATATAAATATTTTGATTATATTTGTTATGTAATATATAGACTAATTTTAGGAAGTTATAATTCAACTTTATTAATGGAACTTTGACCATGAAATGTTGTTTTCAAGGTTTTTGGCCCATTTCAAGAGGACTTAGATTGAGTAGATCAAGGTAGAACTTTCATGGAAAAAAGGGAATTCACCAAAAAGAGTAGGCTAACTAGGGAGTTCAACTTTTCAGGCAAAAGTGGGCCTAATCTAATGGGGTACGGGGGTAGTTTGATTTTTGTATGGATCAAAGTTCCAAGCATTTTAGAAGACAACTATCAGGGGTTTCCCATTTAAACTAGAGATGCTCAAAATGCGATCTTGAAAGCCTAGGTCGAAGAAATAATGGAAAAGAAGTAACTTTGGAGGAGAGATTGCTCCCAAAGTTAGCCCTCCTTCACCAAAATAGTTGAATTTGTCCACTTATTAGCTCACTCATTTCCTTTTTTATCATATTACACATAGTTCCACCTTTTTTTTTTTTTTTAATAATTTGAATTATCTTTAAATAAATACTTTGTAATCTAAATATCTGCCATTGCCATATACAACACAAATGAACATCTTATCAACTAGCATTAGTGACCACATCACAGATATTCTTCAGAAGATTCCAATGCTCTTAATTTACGGAGAACGAGTCCAATATATTGAATTTCTTTTAGGAATAACCTGGAAATACAACTTATCTCTCAAACTATAGTCTCTCATCTTCTACACATCTATTTTAAAACATTACATATTATATTCTAGCATTAACATTTACATAACTTTTATCCATAAAAATAGGTTTTGACTAAATATTCAACATTTTGGGTTTTTTGGTAAGAATTCTACTATATAAATCTCTAGACAAATAGCTATCTTTTGTTTAAATTATACATAAATAAATTCCATAACCTAATATGGAGGAGATATGCATCTAACATAACCCATTAAATAATAATAATAATAAAATAAATAAAATAGTAAAAACTATATATATAATCCATAATATGTGCCAGAAACTTATAATGAAACTCTCGTTGATACCGTGTATGTTCAGGTTTGATAATAACTTTTATTTTTCGGGCTTTAGTGTTTGGCTCACTTTCACTTTTGCATGTTTGCAGCTTTAAGATCTGTGTAAAGCTTTCAGCTTGGCTCGCTTTGACGTTTGCATTTAAACTCAATCAGGATCTGTGTAAAGCTTGAAGTGAAGTGCTCTGATGAGTTCTTCAAACAGTCGTTCGAAAGTTCTTGTTGAGAGTGCCCTACAATTCACATGATAGCAGAATCTCTGTGCATAAGCTGGGAGGCTATGGTGAGCAGCCCCTAAGTTCTATGAGGACAGAAAGATATCTGGGGCAACCAAGCAGCTGCAGCTCTTGATTCAAAGGAACGAATTTGTAATAAAGATATATGACCCTGTGAATGGCACCTGGGAAAGGCTACCTCTACCTGATTTCCACTTTGCTGGAGAACCAAAATATTTCGAGTGCGTTGCTGTGAACCGGAAGCTGGTTCTCATGGTCGCATTACCCCGGACTACGGTGATGAAGAGAGTATACATTTATGACTTTGAGTCTGCCAGATGGAGCCGTGGAGCTGACATGCCTACACCTCGATACTCGTTTGCCTGCTCTGTCGATTCTTCCACCGGACTTGTCTACGTCGCAGGCGGGGTCGGGGTCAACCCTCTGGCGAGAACCGGCCCTCTGGCGGCTGCAGAAGCTTATAACGTGGAGGAAGACAAGTGGGAAATTCTGCCGCCTATGATCCAACCGCACGTCGGTGAATGCCATGGTGTTTTCATGGAAGGTAAATTCATGGTGTTAAGCAATTTCGACAGAGGTGCAGAAGTTTTCGAGAGTGCGGGGACGTGGAGAACGTGGGAAGATATGAATGTAGGGCGATATCTATGGAGAAAGTATGCGGTTTCTTCTGAGGAGTTGTACACTTTCAGTTATGAACATGTGATGAAGTATGATGGTGAGAAAAACGTTTGGACTGCTGTGGCTTCTCTTCCGCAATCTATTTTGTTAATTACCAGTGCTACACAGTGGGGCGACTGGATTTTTGTAAGCGGAGTTGACCACCCGAAAGAGAAGGTGTCTTATCTGTTTAGCCCGTCAACAGGACAGTGGATTGAAGTTAACGGTGATGGTGAATGCTGTGTCGTATCTGCAGCAACAGTAGAGATTTAAATAAGATCAGTGAGATGAAGCAGCATGGAGTTATTTTGTTTGTAGGAATTATTTTGTTTGTTGGGTTATTTGGAATTTGTTTGTTTCTTGAAGTGTAATTTGGAGATGCACTTATT